>VDFB02047230.1:598815075-598919826 GCA_007258455.2 Sequoia sempervirens | reverse complement strand
CCATAAAGTAATTACATGCCTATTTGTTTTAAACACTCAAGCAATGATAATACTGCACATGACATTGGAATGCAGACTGGTGAGCGTGGAGCACAACTTGCAGATGAAGTTCATGGTGTGCATCCAGGTACTTTAGAGCATGTAGAAGTAGTCAACATGTTGAGCATGATTAGGCTACTTAGAAGATTAGGAATATGATGTGGCCCCATCGGTGGGGACCACTCTAAAGTTTTTTTAAACATATTTGATTGCAATTGGTGTATTAATTAATGTAACCTTTAGTGTTTCAACTTTAGAGCATGTAGACCATGATCAACGTGTTCAACATGATCAGGCTAGAGAAGATCAGGAACATGATGTGGCCCCATCCGGTAAAGAGGACCACCCTCATGTTCTCTTAAACATATTTAATTTCAATTGGTGTATTCATTAATGTAACCTTTCGTGTTTCAATTGCAGATCAGGATTTAGAGCGTGTTCAACATGTTGAGCATGAGTCTATAACAAAAGTTCAGGAACATGATGTGGACCCATTAGGTAAAGAAATTACTCTAATGTTCTTTTAATTAATAAATACTGTAACAATAATAATAAAACTATATCAGGTTTAACATTTCTTTCTTATTGTAGCGAGATCCCCCTTGAGCGGCATCCGTCATGGTGAGGCGACTACACGTACATTAAGATCCTAAGCGAGAGGCGGGAACAACTAAAGAGGGGGACGGATATTGTTAGAAAAATGATACTCCACTTGACTTTTATGTAGCTTTCAAAGAAAAAAAGTGGTGTAATCATATCATGACAACCATATTTGATAATATGTAAGCTGAAAGAATGATTATTATATATGTTAATGAATGAATGTGAATATGTTAATTAATGAATGTTATATTGAATGAATGAATGTTATATGTTATTAATGGATGAATGAATGAATGTTATATGTTATTAATGGATGAATCAATGATTAATGTTATATGATTGGGTATGGGGAATTGAGAGTGATGTGAGGGGGGGTGGGGGAGGCCAAATGAACTTCCACCGTCACGTGGTTGGCCTTGTTAAGTAGAGAATATTAAACTATACTCAAAACAAAGAGAAGCTGAATAAGGTAATGCACTTTTCAATATAAGAAATGCATCGTTGGAAGCATCAAACCAATATGTAGTCTGTATGTATGATCAGTCGTCAGTCTCCGCAATGGTGCATTTTCATGAATATATATATATATATATATATATATATATATATATATTTAATTTTGCTTCTTCGTCACAATTTCGATGATAACCACTGACGAATCAACAGAAAGGCTCGATGAAGTTTCTATAGCTGCGACGACGATTTCGTCGTAACTCCCTACACATTTCGTCGCCCTTTCGACGATATTTTGGCGTTGCTGCCACACTACTCTCTGCCAATTTTGTCGCACTTTCGATGAAATTTTAGTGTTCTTCCGACGGTACTCCTTGCTAATTTCATCGCAAAGTTGACGAACTTTTCGCGTTGTTTCGACGCTGCTTCTTGCTAATTTCGTCACACTTTCGACGAACTTTTGGTGCACAGCCGACACTACTACTCGCCTATTTTGTTGTAAATTCGACAAAATTTTGGTGTTCTTTCGACGCTACTAATTTAGTATTTAATCACAAATTCGATGAAATTTTGGTGTTCTTTCGACGCTACTACTTTAGTATTTCATCGCACATTCGACGAACTTTTGGTGTTCTTTCGACGCTACTACTTTAGTATTTCATCACTATTTCAATGAACGTTCCATGTTGTTTCCACACTACTGCTTGCCCATTTCGTCGAATCGACGACGAACTTCTGGTGTAATTCGTCGGTGGATAAACATAGGTTTCATTGATATTCTGACAAAATACCGAGGTATTTCACGATGCTGCCAACCGACGATTCTTTGCCGTTATTTCGACGTTTAATTTATCGTCGGCCTTGCGACAAAAAAATAATGACAAAAATATTTTCTCCATTGCGTCGCTCTTTCGATAGAGATTTGTCGAACGACTGACGAATGACCATTGGAAAATGGTGTCAAATCCAGTAGTGAAGGCTTCAGCTCATGAAATATTACACTTCTGTTGTATACAACCTTCTTTGTATCAGGATTCCAAAGCTTGTATCTTTTTATGCTAGCACTATAGCCAGTAAAGATACATTTAACAACCTTGTTCTCCAGCTTAGATATTTTCTCATATGACATATGAGCATATGCCACACAGCCAAAAACACGAATATGTCTTAAAGAGGGCTTCTTACCAGACCACGCTTCTAAAGGTGTTTTCTCAACAAGAGCAGAATTTGGAGAATGATTTATCAGGTAACATGCTATAGCAACTGCCTCAGCCCAGAACTTCTCCTCCAAGCTAGCACTACTTAGCATACTTCGTGCTCTCTCCATCACTGTCCTATTGAACCTTTCTGCAACTCCATTTTGCTATGGAGTATAAGGTGTAGTCTTATGTCTTTTAATTCCATGGTCTTTACAATACCTCTCAAAATCATTAGAATAGAATTCACTGCCATTATCAGTCCTTAAACATTTTTTTCTTCCAGTTTGATTTTCTACAAGGTTCTTAAATTCCTTAAACCAATTGAACACTTCTGATTTACTTTTCAAAAAATAAATAAATGTTCTCGAATAATCATCAATGAATGATACATAGTACCTTGACTTAGACAAAGAAGGAACATTCACTGGACCAAATACATTAGAATGAGTATAATCTAGCAAACCAGAAGATTTATGAGGACTAGAATAAAATGAAATACAATGTTGTTTTCCATATATACAAGGTTCACATAATTCAAATTCGAGGTTACAATCTTTGAGCCCCTCAACAGGTTTTTATTCTTCAAGGTTCTTAAACCTTTCTCACCAATGTGGCCTAGCCTATGATGCTAGAGCATAGTATTTTATGCTGGAAGTTTAACTTCCATAGATTTTACACAATTAGGATCATTTCCCTCTTTTCCTCCATGAGTAGCTTTCTGTGACTTTACAAAGACATTGTTGCATTGAACAACATGTGCATCTAGCTTGTACAAGGTACCAATACAAGCACCCTTTGCTAGCACCATTGAGCCTCTATTCATCTTGCAACCGTTTCCAGAGAACGTGACCTGCACTCCAATATCATTCAACTTACTAACAACTAGTAAGTTTTGAGCCAGACCTGGTATAAGCATTACATCATTAATTCCCTTCACTCTTCCATAGCCAACAATTTCCAAAGTTGAATCACTTGCCAAGTACACCTTTCCACCATCGTATTCTTCATATTTCATGAACCAGTCTCTATGAGATGTCATGTCAAAAGATTGTCCAGAATCAATCAGCTAGACATCATCTGATGCCTGTGTAGCTAAGGCTGCAATGAAGGCGTTTGCATCACTCTAAGAAGAATCATTGTCAGAAGAATACTTCTTCTTCTTCTCCTCTTTACAATCCTTTTAGACATGACTAGGTTGCCCACAGTTCCAGCACTTCACCTTGGACTTCTTTCCAAGAGACTTTGATCTCCCCTCTGATTTCAATTTGGACTTCTTGTCCTTCTTTCCTTTCTCTTTTGACCTTCCTCTAACAACAAGGGCCTCCTTCGCCATCTTAGAAGATTTCCTTCTCATCTCTTCTGATAACAAAGAAGCAACAACATCTTCCATCTTGAAATACTCCCAATAGCCATCACCAGGTGATCCCATGAATCTGGCAAAGAACACAATATCAACATACATTGATCCTCTTCATCAATCTTCACACCAACAGATGTTAACTATGCAATCAACATGTTGAATGCATTCAAATGATGAGCAACAGACCCTCCTTCCTGCGTTCTCAAGGTGTACAAGTTCTTCCTTAGGAACAGTTTATTCACCAAGGTCTTCTCTTGATAAATAGATGCTAGTCTCTTCCACAAGGAAGATGCAGTCTTCTCTTCATGCACATTGAGAAGAATAGAGTCTGCAAACAGAGCCTTATCAGCCCCTTAGACTTTCTATCTGCAAGGTCCCAATCTTCTTGCTTCATGCCTATAGGTTTAGTTCCAGACACAACAATCCAAAGATCACGATCAACTAATAGATCTTCCATCTTAAGTTTTCACAACTCAAAATTGCTGCCATTGAACTTCTCTATTTCAATCTTTCTTGATGTGCTTTCCATCTCAATCTGTAATTAGAATTAACAAACTTCTACAAGACTCCCACTGAACAAAAATTGACACAAAATACCCAATGTACCCACAAGGATAACACAACTGGCCAAGCTCTGATACCACTTGTAAGGAAAGTTAGATGCGGAAGCAACTCTCCTAACGTCAAAAACTCAGGGAAGAATGCAGAGATACCTTTTAAATTTTACAATTATAGTCCAATTAAGATGCACTAGAAAGAGATTATTGAAACATAGAAATAGACAAACACATATGAACACTAGATATACATGGGAAAACCCTTACGGGAGAAAAACCCACCACACCAAGAGAAGTCACTTTGTATTACAGTAATAAAGATTAGAAACAGAGTTCTGACTTATCTTTCTGATGTCAGTTTATAGCAGCATTCACCATGAACAACCTTGTTACAGAACATTCACGCTACAGTCTTCACAGAATATAATTCATCCACTGATCATACAATCACACAACAATCCGTCGATCCATCGAACCAGACATCATTTTCTATTCCAGACTATATTCATGTCGTTCCTATCTGTCGAACTTCCTCATAGAACTACCACAATGAACTGTCTCCCAATGGTTCCCATTCGGCTTCTCTAATTGGTCGACTACAAGCCACATAGGATAGTCTTCACTCGGTCAAAGGCATTCACCCTGTGTTGGCATGTCAGTGATACACTAACCGTGTCTCCCTGATGCCACGAAGTTAGCATTTGATATCGCCAAGAGTCCATACTATCGGCAAGATGTTACACCGAGTCCAAAGAGCTATTGCTAAGACTTATCACTTTTGCTGAGAGATCATACCGAGCCTTTATGTTATACCGAAATGTTCAACAGTCGGTAAGACATATCGCTTTCGCCAGGAGATCATACCGAGGTTCAAAGTTACTCTGAAGTGCTCATCTATCACCAAGACATATTGCTATCACTGAGAGGTTACTCCAAAGTCTTAAGTCATACCAAGTACCAAACAACAGTTGGTAAGACTTCTATCCATCACTAAGACTTCATATCGAATTCTTTGTGTCACCACGAAGACTCCAATTGTATCCTCATTGGTGAGACCTTTATCAGTCACTGAGATTTCATATGAAAGTCTCCACCTTCAGTGAGACTTCACTTAGTCGCTGAGAGTTCTTCTCGAGACCTTTGAGTTACCCCAAAGATACCAAGAGAATGCTATCAGCAAGACATTCCTATCGATAAGACTTCTTACCGAACACCCAAGACTCTCCCTGAAGGCTTCAATAGAAAATGCTGTCGGCGAGACTTCATTCATCGCTGGGACTTCACACCGAAGTAAGCCTTTCAGCCAAGGGTCTCCCCAATATATGATATGAATGGCCTGTCAGCTAGAGATCTACACTTGGCATAGGGTTACAATGACTGTCACAAGTGACAGCGATAAGCTCCTTCGGCATGACTTAAACATTGTCTCAGTGACTTGTACAAACTAAAAGATCCAAAGCTGCTATTCGGCCAGACCCAAAGCATGTCACACCGACTTGCCTCTCTTAGAGGTTTCAGCCTATGAGATTGAGGCATATATTTCCAACACCTTTGACAACCATCACCTCTGCTGATATTCGCAAAACTCCATTCTTACATGATCAACACATGTATGGGCGCATCGGTAAACAATACTTAGATTCTTATGGGCGTCTTCAAATTATTCCTTATGGATCACCCTTATGAAATTATTCCTTATGGATCACCCTTATGACTATGCATGTTCCTTATGGCTATGATAGCCATGTCATTGTCCAACGTTTCCCAAGAGTGGTGGGATAGAATGTGCATAACTTTGTTGTTGAATGACCGTAGCGAAAACGTCTTTAGGAAGGCAGTCACTTAGGCCATGTCATCCACCAAAGGGGAGAAATCCATTATCGTGTGGGGGCTGGGATGTTATGCCAAGATAGGGAGAGTGGCACCCTCGATCCACATCTCATCATCTTTTGAATACCGTTGTAGCTATGGAGACAGACCAAGGAGGGTGAAGATTATAGTGCTTCGCGTGGGAGGAAAGAGTAGAGCCGCTGTCATAAGAAAATAGTCATGGCTAGAAGACGGACGACCGCGGGGGCTTCAGGCTCTACAGTGAATAGGGCTGTTGGAGACATTGGTATGGACGACCATGTTAACAATGTTGTTTGAAAATGGCAAAACCTAGACAACATTCCATGAAAGAATTCCTGCAAAATGAATATCCTTCTACCTTCATCAACCAAGTTAGTTCTCTGCTCCTATAATGCTCATTCATTCAAACTTCTTCGTTGGTGGTAACTCCCGTGCCTTTGGTGTATAAAACAAATCTTGTGATGCCATCTCAAAAGCATCGTCTAATTATATTTGTATATCTTCTCCCCTTATAATAAGAGCCATATTTGCATTTATTCCTTTGAGTGGCCATAAAATGGAGGTGATCCCATATGTGTGTTTGGATTTCATGAGATAGCATCATTGGTTATTACTCAGGTGCCCAACATTTGCGATGGACAACCCCCTAACAATCTAAATTTCCTATGCCACATTTTTAGAATATATAATTTTTACCATTAATTCTTGTTGGTGGCTTCATTAGAGATTCCTTCTACATCAAAATTCATGTTGTGCTCAAGAGAATAACAATGTTGTGTCTATGCCTTTGACAATACCCCCAGCTCTCTACAAAGTTTGATGATCTGTGTTGGTGGACACGGGAGGTGACGAAGCCATTTGTGGAGGGGAGAATGTAGAGTGTCATCATGCTACTATTGTTAGAATTAGATGGCGTTGAGGGTGGATGAACTTGCATGATGGAAAGTCGATACTGGGAGAGAAATGGCAGGTTCCACATGCAAGCATTCCGCTAAAAGGACATGGGCGGTGGCGTGCGAAAGGACATCTTATTGAAGCCGTTGTGAGAATAGTGAGGAAATGATGACCACTAGCGATGGGGAGCCCGTGATCCCAAAATCTGTCTCCCCATTTTATTTGTTCAATACTTTTAACATTATTTGATCAAGTCACGTTAGCAAGCATACTGCGCAAATTTCCTATCGTCATTGTTTGTAGCAATTATTTTGATGAATTATTTCATGTATGAACTCAATCATGCTCCCTCAGACTACTTAATTTTCCACCATAGATCAAACTGTCTTTCACATTTACATAAATGAATACAAATGGTGATAAGGGACCTTCATCCTACATCCTATATAGCTAGTTAGATGCTAAGAAGCATGTCTAGAGGTTTGTAGTTCGAGTGCACAGACAAAACAATCTCCATGGATTCTACTTAAAGAAATCGACTGTAGGGATTTCATGAGAACAGGTTTAGCCTACTGTAACCCAAGCACAGAGAAGATTCCTACCAAGAAGCTACGGGGATCTGGGGATGGTAAGGCCAACTTAGAAATAATCGATCAAAAGCCCATCCTTCTTAGCGATCATCATCCTTCGTCCTTGTAATTGTGAGCTTCATAACATAAGTTTGTTTGGAGTCATGCCTCTATTGAATTAATCCATTCTGTTGTTATTACAGACTTCGTGGCTTCCTGTCAAGAAAGTGATTCATAATAGAAGATCACTTAAGGCTCATGCTGCAAGCATAGTCCCATCATTTTAGGGTGCATATGTGATGGCTCTTAAAAAACTTGGCTGTCATTCCAACTTACCGTAGGGGGGATGCATTCTTTTCACACACCTTATAAAAGGGATCCTATCTCACCCCATGGAGAAAGCACATAATAGGAACATAGGCGATGGCCTAGAGGGGAGCCGTTTTAAATAGACTAGCAGACATCGGACCCCACATGGAAGACTTCTGTCGGGTGGAGGAGTGCAAGAGGCTAAAAAGAGAAATCTATTAAGAAAACAACTAGTGATAGAGGGAAGTCCGCATAGCGACTCCCGCATTGGTGACTATCATTTTGGAGAGCATGGGTGGAGGAGCGCAGGGTGATGTAGTGATCAAGCCATAGTTAAAATGATGATAACCAACGATCCTAAAGAACGCGGACTCTGCAGCTCCAATGTCCGCCCCTTAGAATTTTGATGCCTTTCGATTATACTGATGTTAATGCTCATATTGCTTTCACTTAGATCTTCATTGATTGCATCTTCATAGCATATTTCAAACATTGAGAGTAATAAACCCATTCTCCTTGGATTGTGCCTGACGTTACACCTTACCCACTAGAGATCTTTTTTAGCTGAGGCCGAAATGGAGAAGCTACTTGATACCTATTTGGACTAAACTACCAGCCATTTAGTCATCAAAACTTGTCACGACATGGTGTGATCCATTGCGGGTTCTATCCTTGATGGTCTCAGGCAATCTCCAGGTGACGTTGGCCCCCTCATTGTGATCACTCTTCAATAGATAATCAATGAGTGATACTTTAAAAAAAGTAGTCTTTATTATTGTGTGCGCTTGAATTTTAGACAATGATAGAGTTGGAGGAGCCCATTCTAAGCACAACACCATGGGGATAAACAATGGGACAACTGTGGAATGAAAGCAGAGAAGACAATAACCTCCACCATGGGGAAGCCTACAAGAGGGAAACGATGCTGGTGAGTTGTGGGCCCACAGAATGGGAAGGAAACAAAGGGTTGTCGTTGCAAAATGCCATCAAGATATGGCCTCCCACATATGGCAGCTCGCAAGGGCAGACCCATCGGTGGGTGCGGAGCTAGGAATTCACCCAAGAAAATGGTACATGCAGGTCTACATGGAAAGACGACATGAAGGTTCAACCATTAGGTGATGGAGGTTGGGTGAGGGCAAGCCGTGTGCGAAGACCTGTAAATGTTTTGGGCTTAGGTACTTTTGAAGTGCACCGGGTTAGGTTTACTTCTGCAATGGCACAGACAGGGATGACAAGACCAAATGCGGAGCCCGCTATGCAGGTGGTAGTGAAGGGTCGGCCACCACAAAATGGTGAAATGGGAATGAAGAACCGCATAGGGTGACCCGCAATTGCAGGTTTGCGAAGCATGAAGGACATAGTGGCAAAAATAGATATGGGGTTTTCACGTCGGGCAGACGCAGATGCCCGACTACAGATAAATAGTAGAGTGCAATAGAAAATGGCGAGTGGATAATTGCAAATGCGGGTCTACGAAGGCTAACGGATGCCAAGAAAAAATAAAACGAGAGCCTGCAGGAGCTAGCCCGCAAAGGTAAATGACTCGGTGAAACTTAGCTAGGTGAACCTGGCCAAAAGAAGTTTGATTTTTTTAAGGCTCATGGCTAACTTTGGCTTGGAAATAGGGGTGCACAAAGTGAGGCAAGAAAAAAGTAGCTCATTAGGAGTGAAAACAACCCATCAGGAGAAAAAAGAGGGGGGTCCCTGCCTTCGGTGGGGCATGTGTGCAAAACATGCACAAAAAATGGTGAGTTGCTGGGGAAATTCTCCAAAGCATTTCGATGACAAACTGGAATCACGATCCCAAAATCTCTAGTTCTGATCTTCACGCTAGGAAAACAAACTAGATGCTCGACCAAAGGATCAAAACCATTAGTTTATCCAACCCTCAGTATGATAAAAATCCAAGTGTGTGCACATGTGTTAATTCCAAATCCTTCAGCTGCTAAGGGAACCCAAGCTTTGTCATGTTAAGTTACATAGTTTATTCTAACTCCAAAAGCATCCTCGACATTGCCTCGCTACGAGTTAGGAATCCATAGCCTCGACGATGTTGTTGTTTTGATTCTCCCAAACATTGCTCTACTGTCAGCCAAGCATCTATAGCCCTAGTAGAGTTGCTTGAATCCCCCTAAAAAGCTAAATTCCTTTCTTTTGATTTTCTTTTAATTTTCTCTTTTCAATTCTTTCCATTTCAACTTGTGAGCAATGAAGCTCGCACTCAGGGATGAGAATCATAGTGGCGTTGAAGCAGAATTTTAGATTTTTCACTTAACTAGACTTCACAAAAGAACCTATAGCAACAATTAGATTCTTAATGTATGTGAGAGATACAAGATTTTAGAATACATCAGAATTAGACCAACCAATAGCCTACCCTCTTTGAATCAAATGTCCAGATCATTTGACACTAAGAAAAGACCCTCACCATCCACTCTGAAAACTTGATTAGAGTTTAACAAAGAAATGTATAGAATGACCCTAGGAAATAAGTATGGTTGTTGTGCACATAGATGTGCCCAGCTAAAAGCAGAGGGACCCCAAGAAAAGCGGTAGCAAAACAACAGTAAAACATAAGTGAACAAAAAGAAAACACCTAAACTAACCAAAGGAGGAAGGTGAAAGCAAATGGAAGGGAAACCAAACTAAAGAAAACTAACCTACAACAAACCAACTAACCTAACAAAAGAAGGAAAGCAAGACTACTAATAGGAAACCTACACTACCCGAAATGGACTATGTATGAAGGTATTTACAAAACACTACATTCAGGCAAGGAAGAATGACATTTATGCCCATTGGGTTTCACAGTGCATGCACAATAAAATAGGAAATAGTTACAATTCTTAACCATGCAAACTCCACTTTATATTCAAAACAATGAAGTTCAATATTGCAGCATTCAAATTCAATCACGTATTTAGGAAAAATGAGCAATTGAGGCAGTTCGTTAAACCCATGGTCTATCCATAAACAAGTCCATCTCCCTTCATCCCCATAATCGAAATGATAAACATAGTTGCAAGTACTCATAGAGGAAATGAAAGATAGAACTTGGATGTCACCATGCAAAGGTGGCATCATTTGACAATCGAGAGTGAGTACCGCATTGTCAGTAATTATGTTGGCAGCCTCAGACATTGGGCTGGCATAGGGCTAAGAAGATGGGGCAGCAAACACCTCTTCCAATCTTTGTGTGGGATCCACAACTCCCGTTGGCTATCCTTCAAGGAGATACAACTCATCTTTTTGATCTTTTGCAATCTCAACGTCCACTTGATTGTTATCTTCAAAAGGCAGCATGCTGTCACATCTCCTTTCCTAGGTATTGACCTTACTTTTATGATGTTTAATGTCATAGGAACATGGCATGCATGAATCTATCCTGTTGCAACTCCCTAAAGGTGAAGGAGGATCGACAATGATCAAGGCAGTAGGACTCCTCGTTACATCTGGTAATTGGCGATGTGTGTCATACTTGCTTGAAACCAACAAAACACCCCCGCCTTTGTCTTTTTTTTTTTGCATTTCATGTATCTCATCATGATGTTCACTCATTTCCTCTTGTTCACTATCATTGTAGATGGAGAAGGAATTCCTCTCCCATTCTAGAGGCTCCAATGTTTCATCGTTTGGAGGTTCAAATAATATATCCTCATCATTGCCATCTTCTGTAATGTACTCCTCCTTAGTGTTGGCATACCTCTGGAGTATAGCTCCCAATGGAAACAAGTCATCAATGGAGGGAACCTCATCAAGGGAGCCAAGATTTACTATGCGATTTCCCTCCATGGATTCCCCATAAAGCCTGTCATCCATCGTGTACAAATTCTCTACAAGAGGGAAAGACTCTTAACGGTCTATGGAAAACGTTTCCATATGTTCTGGTTCATCATTTGGAGATTCAGAATGTCATTTTTCTCCTTCTTCTATTTTTTTCCCAAAACCTTCTTGAGGGTTTCCTTGAGCTGAATTATAACTTGGCTCGTGTTCTTGGACCTCTGCGTTTACTCTTGAAGCAATCATAGGAAGCAGTGCACTTGGCTGCCCTACTTGTTCTTTAACTCATTCGATTTCCTCTTGGCATAGTTGACATGTGAGCTCTGAATGTGGCAAGTCATGGAGCCTACACTAACTTGGCAGCAATAACACTTCCAATTCCACTTGGTGTCCTAGCTCTGACCAGTCCCTTGCTAGTCTTGACACTAGCTTGTTATACCTTTCCACCACTAGGTCTTCATCATCACTTGAGAAGGAATTTTGATGTTGGACATCTGCAACATGCAGTTGTTCCCACTCCTCCAAATATTCATTTTTAGATGCTTGGTCATTGTTGTTCGTGAAGGAGAGGTCTTCCAATCTGATTTCACTTATGCATTCATGATCATTTTCTGCTGCCCTAAGGCCTTTAGCCTCTTCCTCTTGACTTCCAACCTCAATGTTTGTTGTCTCAACACTTACTTGCGTCAAATTTCTTGGTTCAACTTGAATGCGTTGTCCTCCAGATGTTGACAACTCTCCTACCTCATAGGATAACTCCCCTTCTTTGAGAGTTGGTCATTCTAACTTGCCTAAATAGCCCTTGACTTGAGTGATTATGTTTGTGCATGATGAGCAAGTGAATTCAGAGTGGGGTGCATTATAGAATCTACACCAACTAGACATTAGTTACTCTTCCAATATTAGTCCATCCTTGTTGCTCAAATGTTCTTGGATCATCTCCTTGAATGCCTTGGCTACCATGTTGGAAAGTTCTTCTTCTAGATCTGCAAGAGCCAATGGTTGATATACTTCCTAAAAGGGGATTTTTGCTTGCAAGACTCTTTCAACTCTGCTCAAGAAAGTTAGACATCCCAATTCATTGTGTTTGCGAGTGCAATGGATTCTACACTTGTCTGCCAATGCAAATTGCTGAAATGGTCTCCTCAATATTCTTTTTAAGTCTATATGTAGCTGAGTGATGTTGATTTGCAAATGTTGTTCCATCTCAACTCAACTCTTGCTTGCCTCCAAAATTTTTTGATTTAAAATTCTAGCATATAAAGAGATCTCCCTACCTCAGATTTTTACTTGAAGGTTCTTTTCAACTCCCAATTTTCAGCTTTGTAGCCTCAAGCTTAGCCAACCCTCCCTCTAGCACAAGTTCTGTTGATGGGTGTTTTTTCACCTTCTCAACACAGGTAGCACACAAGTATGCTACATCTCTTGAAAGGTAGAAATCTGCAAACAAGTTACAAATTACTACCCCAAGGTCTCTCAGGTGTCAGGTCATGAGAATGCTTGGAATATATCAGATGGTTGATGTGTTTTGCTGGTAACACAGGGTCAACCTTTATGGTTCACAAAGCATGGGAACTTGGGTCTACAAATGGAGTTTCAAAGTGCTGAAAGTGAATGAACAGTGGCTTCCCACTCAGAAAAACAAGCTAAAACTCACCATGTTCATCTAATTTAGCTTCATGATGATGCTTGGGATCTTATTCTAACCAAGGACTAAAAGAAATAGAAAAAGGGAAAGGATTGAGAAAGCTATTATAAATCTAAGCTATGAATGAATAGTAATCATGGAGGGTGCTACAGTAGACAGACTCCCACAAACTAGATTTTGCTTGACCAAGAAAGACCTACAACTACACAAAATCAGTGCAATCTTCTAAGCACTGCAGATTTTTAGATTGTGCATTCACCTCGTGAACATATAATTGAACTAGGTTGCAACAAATAAGTTAGCTCAAACTAGCTTTACAAAGTGATTCATCATCAATGAACCACAAAAAGCATGAGCTGGAAGTGCATCAAATACTATAACAACCAACACCATTAAAGTCACCCAAGAAACTACAAGCTAAAACTAACATGGAAGTAGAACCATGCATGCAAGATGAACAAACTCAAAGATAACACCCATAAAATCATGCAATGTTGTCTTCTATTGCTGCAAATTCTCTTTACACTAGTTCTCCAACCATTTACAAATGAGGAGCAAGCCCCTATTTATAGTTTTCCAAAGCCCAAATGAATGACTAGGATTAATTCACAATGCGTGGACCAATTTTTTTTTACATTAGGGTTTCACCTACCCCCCATTATACAACAATGTAAAATAAATCCTTTGTCTTTTCCCTATTTTGTCTTCTAGTGCCCTATCACTATAGCGAATTTGTCCTGTAGTTGATTGCCCTTTTACTATAGCTGGGACTGCTTGAAGGCTGCCTTTTGTTTGATGTATTCCCAACATTCTCAAATGGGCCTCATTTGTAGATTTGAATCATATTAAATGGATTAGCCATCCCTGATCTGACGAGACAACTCTTGACAGCTCACGATTCTTTAGTGGAAGACCAAACAACCTCCTCTTCTCTAACTTTGGAAAATAGCCATTTATGCTCTTGGTACTGTCTCTCCTCTATCATGCAACCACTTGTTTGTCAGTCCATTCGGCGAGTTAATCATTATTCAGGTAAGAATCCTTCTCTTGGAAATCCTCATCAACACTAGTATGTTCTCATAGATAGCCATGTGGAAGTGGACTCATGGAAAAATCCATCATGTGCAATCTCCTCCTATAGTAAGCTCTTTTGATGATCTCCATTCATAAACAAATCCTTGCACAAAATAGTAGATTGAATTAAGACTACACAAATAATGATATAAAACTTTAATATGACTGGTACTTGTGTGACCATATAATGCCTATTTTAAATATTTGCTTAATTATAGTTTAAATAGATTTATCACTACATATCCTCTAAGCAACCAACGAGAAGTAATAACAATACTTGAGAAGGGAAATTCAGATGGCCTAGTCACAACTTGATAATGGAGCCAGATTACGAATCACAACATTTCAGGCTTACAATCATTTCTCCTTAATTTAAATCAGCTCTTTATTTGCAGATTTTACCCTAGCTTGAGCGATCAATAGCTACACTCAATGTACTTAAAACAACCGTCCTTGATCAAGTTCCATTTTACCTTGACATCTCCAAGGCATTATGAATACATTTTCATCTCTTCATCATGTTCTCAATCACAATGGTGTTGGATACCATGTCGAAATGGAATGTGAGTAGCGAATGTGAGAATGCCACCTAAATGATAGCCCTATAGGCGGTAACCTCCACAACAAAACCTCCTGCACACCACCATCTCACAAGTTCACACGGTTCGCCATGGGATCTGGCATCAAGAGGCCATGTCCTATTATCTACAAATGCTATGAGGATACAAGGCAGGGAAAATGAGGGCCATGGCATTTAATTAAATGAGAGCCTAACGCACTAGACAATGATTCCAGAATCATAGAAGCCCATAAGGTAGACATATATTCTGTTTCCTCTAGTCCTACTTGCTACGTGTTTGCAGCCTTCATTCTTGAACTGGAGTGTAGCCATCGTTTGAATGTAATGTAGAGGAATACACGGTGGTTAGGGACAAAGTTGCTGCCTAAGGTTCAAATGAAACCTCTTTCTTTTGTTGGGATGAAGATTGAAAACCATGTAGGGATTTTAAATACATAGAGCCCTAAAGAGGTATCACGAATGTTCCTGAAGGAGCGTGGTATCTTGACTATCCAATCAATACTCGCATGATTCAAAAATTTATTATTATGAGCGCCCCGTGAGTCAACCAGATATGAACCAGAAAGTTCTCCTCAAAAAATGTTTCATATAAATTCAATGAAGGACTCGGTGGTTCGAGTATGTTGTGCATTCGTTAATATGCTCATGGCCATGCATTGGTATGCCTTCGACAACCATCACCTCCACCCATATTCGCAAAACTCCATTCTTACATGATCAACACATATATGGGCGCGTCGGTAAACAACGCTTAGATTCTTATGGTTGTCTTCAAATTATTCCTTATGGATCACCCTTATGAATATCCACATTCCTTATGGCTATGACAACCAAGTCATTGTCCAGGGTTTTCCAAGAGTGGTGAGAAAGAATGTGCGAAACTTTGTTGTTGAACAACCATAGCAAAAATGTCTTTAGGAAGGCAGTCACCTGGGCCGCGACATCTGCCATTGGCAAGAACTCCATTATCATGTGGCGGCAAAGATGTTATACCAAGACATGGAGAGTGGCACCCTCAATCCACGTCTCCTCATCTTTTGCATACCGATGTGGCTATGGAGACAGACTAAGGAGGGAGAAGATTATAGCACTACCCGTGGGAGGAAAGAGCAGAGCTGCCGTCATAAGAAAATAGTCATGGATGGAAGATGGATGGTCATAGGAACTGCGGGCTCCATAGTGAAGAGGGTCGTCAGAGACATCATTGTGGACGGTTGCATTAACAATGTCATTTGAAAATGACGAAATCTAGACAACATTCCATGAGAGAATTTCCACAAAACGAATATACTTCTACCTTCGTCAACCAAGTTAGTTCTCTTCTCCTGTAATGTTCATTCATTCAAAATTATTCATTGGTGGTAACTCTCGTGCCTTTGATGTATAAAACAAATCCTGTGATGCCATCTCGAAAGCATCATCCAATTATATTTGTAAGCCTTATCCCCTTATAATAAGAGCCATATTTGCATTCATTCCTTCGAGCGACCACAAAAGGGAGGTGATCCCATATGTGTGTTTGGCTTTCATGAGATAGCATCATTAGTTATTCATGATGGACAACCCCATAACAATCTAAATTTCTTATGCCACATTTTTAGAATATATAATTTTTATCATCAATTCTTGATGGTGGCTTCATCAAAGATTCCTTCTATATCAAAATGCATGTTGTGCTCAAGAGACTAACAATATTGAGTCTATGCCTTTTGACATCACCCTTGACTCTCAACAAAGTTTGATGATCTATGTTGGCGGACACGGGAGGTGACGAAAATGTTTGCGAAGGGGAGAATGTGGAGCGCCATCATGCTACAGGGTGGAAAAACCCGCATGATGGAAAGCTGATATTGTGAGAGAAATAGAGGGTTTTGCATGCAATAATTCTGCTAAAAGGATGCGGGCGACAATGTGTGGAAGGATGTCTTATTGAAGCCTTTGTGAGAACGACGAGGAAACCATGACCACTAGTGATAGGGAGCCCATGATCCAAAAATTTGTCTCCTCATTTCGTTTGTTCAATACTTTTAACATTATCTGATCAAGTCACATTAGCAAGCATACTAGGCAAATTGCCCGTCGTCATTATTTGCAACGATTATTTTGATGAATTATTTCGTGTATGAACTCAATCATGCTCCCTTAGACTATTGAATTTTCCACCATAGATCAAATCATCCAGCGCATGTAAATAAATGAATATAGATGGTGATGAGGGACCTTCATCTTGCATCCTATACGGCTAGTCAGATGCTAAGAAGCGTCTCTAGAGGTTGTAGTTCGAGTGTGTAGACAAAACAATCTCCATGGATTCTACTTAAAGAAATGGGTTGTGGGGATTTCATGGAGAATGAGTTTAGCCTACCGCGACCTTGGCACATAGAAGATTCCTAACAAGAAGCTGTGGGGATCTGGGGACAGTAAGGCCAACTTAGAAATAATTGATCAAAATCCCATCCTTCTTAGCGATCATCATCCTTCGTCCCTATATTTGTGAGCTTCATAATGTAAGTTTTTTTGGAGTCACGCCTCTATTGAATTAATCCATTTTGTTGTTATTACAGACTTTGTGGCTTCCCATGAAGAAAGTGATTCATAATAGAAGATTGCTCGAGGCGCGTGCTACAAGCATACTCCCATCATTTTAGGGTGCGTATGCGATGGCTCTTAACAAACCTAGTCATCATTCCAACTTACTGTAGATGATTATAGTCGTGCAAGGGGGTGATGCATTCTTTTCAAACACCTTATAAAAGGGATCCTATCTCACCTCGTGGAGAAAGAACATAATAAGAACATAGGCGACAGCCTAGAGGGGAGCCGTTTTAAATGGCCTAGTAGAGATCAGACCCCCATGGAAGACTTCCATTGGGTGGAGGAGTGCAGGAGGTTGCAAAGATCAAGCTGTTAAGAAAATAGCTAGTGATAGAGGGAAGTCCACATAGCAGGTCTCGCATGGGTGACTGTTGTTTTGGAGAGCGCAGGCGGAGGAGTGCAGGGCGATGTAGTGATCAATCCATAGTTAAAATGGTGATGACCAATGACCCTTAAGAATGTGGAACCCACAGCTCCGATGTCCACCCCTTAGAATTTTGATCGGACATGGTATATGCAAAAGGGTTACTACCCGACCAACCTTCCATTCCATAAAATGTGATACTACCAATTGCAAGGAACTAGGTATGTATTAATTGAGTGCTTATTATTCAAAATAAATTATGATGGTGTACTGCTCCGATGTCTAGACAAGCTATAGGTGGAAAGAGTTCTAAATGAATTCCATCATAGTATTGAGGGTGGACATTTCTCTGCCAAGACTACCACTTTAAAGATCATGCGAGTAGAATATTATTAGCCCTCTATGTTCATCAAAGCACACCATTTGGTGCAAAAGTGTACCCAGTGCCAATATTTTGTTGGCAAGAGGAAGAATGCCACTTTGCCCCTGATCCCAATCGTAACTGAGGAACCCTTTGCTCAATGGGGTTTGGATTTTATTGGAATGATAAATCATATTTACAGTGTTGGACACAAGTGGATCCTCATGGAAACTAACTACTTTACAAGGTGGATGGAGGTCATAGCCCTAAAAAATGCCATGGAGGGGGAAATTGTCAATTTCCTTGAAGAGCTTGTAGCCAGATTTGGCCCATCCAAGACCATCATATCCAACAATGCCCGAGATTTTGTAGGATCAAGAATGTCATATTTTTCTATTAGATATGGGATTTTACTTAAAACTTCATCAAATTATTACCCACAAGGAAATAGGTTAGTAGAGTCAACCAACAAAAATCTAATTAGGTTAATCAAGCACAGAGGAGTGGAACGAAAAAGGGATTGGCACAAACATTTTTCGAGCTACTCTGTGGGTAGAACAAATTACTCCCAAGAAAATTTTGAAGACTTCCCCTTATGAATTGGTGTACGGAAAAGAGGTAGTATTACCCATTTCCATAAAGATTCCTTCCTTAGAACTACTAAAAGCCCTAGAAATTGAAGAAAGCAGCGGAATGGAAGTATGGCTAGTGGAACTCCTCAAGCTAGAAGAAGATAGAGAAAAATCATACGAAGCCATGATCACCCATTAAAAAACAGTAAAGCGATGGTTCGACAAAAATATTTCTAACCCAGAATTCAAAGAGGGTAGTTTAGTGCTAAAGTATGATTAACGTACTACAAAACCAGGGCAACACACAAAATTTGAAGCACTATGGAAGGTACCCTTTCGAATTAGCATGTGCAAGGAGAAGAATGCATATGAACTTGAAGATATGGAAGGAAATGCTTTAGATATACCAACGAACAGTATTTATCTAAAGTTATTCCATTAAAATATGCAGTCCCTTAAAATTTTAACAATTATGTACCATATGCAAATATTTTGTAAATACATTCTAAATTTTCAGAATAAGCCATCAAAGAATAACACTGAAGAAAAAAAAAGTTGTATTATATTATATTCATCAAAAAATTTACAATATAATGCAAGGCCCGAGGCTTAGATTTAAACATGAGGCTCTCTCGAGTAAACCCGAAAAGGGCAGCAGAGCAAAAAGAAGCAAAAGGGAGGCAACATGCAAAAATCATTAGAGTAAAGCCTCCGACCATTGTTGACGAAGCAAAAGGGCTCGATATTGGGTTCTTCTTCTTCTTCTTCTTCTTTTTATTTGACGAGGTGAAAAAAGGGGCTGAACACACAACATGCATGACTACGCAACATAGACCCAAGGCCTACTCGCCATGACTCTGTACCAGGAAGGTGAAGTACTTCCTCTAAGTGAGTCCCAGAACATGCACCACACCATACTATCATAGTAGATAGGTGGTTGCTAGTTGAGAAGTGTAGCAGTGCGTCTCGAGGTCCATAGTGCGGAAGTTAGAAAGGAAGGGCAACCAGGGTACATCTATTCCAAATTCCACATGCCTGCGGAGAGCCATGGCGCTCGAGATACCAATGCTGGGGATGTCCACTTACACTATCTCGCTAAGTTCTTCCATCAGCGAAGTGTCAATCATCTGGTGGCACAGCTCAATTATCATAGGGTTGGCCATGTTTAGGTCAAGCAGCGAGGCCACAAAGCTGGAAAGGATGTTGCAGTTGCTTTGGAGCTAGTTTTCATCATTGATAAAGTCCAGGCTAACTACCCACTTGAACACAACCATGGAAAAGTGGTCATATTTCTTCACCAGATGCTTAATTTGGTCACTAGTGACCTCTCCCATGAAGTAGTATTGTGGCCTCCATGGGAGGAGTTGAATAGGAGAGCTCAAGCCAGCAGAAATTCTGAAAGAGTAGTGAACTATAGCAGAATGGAGATAGCGGAAAGCTTGCTAAATTTAAGAAGCTATATTTTTGAATGAATATGGCATGTAAGGTGGAATAGCTACATATAGAAAGTGGAGCCGGAAAACCCAACCAACCGAAGGTCTATTTTTGGCTGGACGACAACAGGAAAATATCAAGGAAAAATGAAGGGTAGATAAATCCTATGGAGGATCTGACAGAATGTCTTGAGAAATAAATTTGGGTGTTGGAAGTAAATGCTCTTGTATGTCGATTGTTGACATGTGTCCTTTTCCATCATTAGCACTAGCCAGCTTACTAATGAGAAAATACATGGATTAACTTGCTAAGCTCTGACAAATTAATGGTCACATCTTTTCAAGGGTACCTTGTATCACCTTAACACGTTTCACATAGTGAAAAGCGTGCTTTTCAATGCAATGAGTTTATTTTATATATAGGTAGTGGGGATAATGTACTAATTCTATTCTCATGGATTTTTTGGCATTCCTGAGGGATATGGATATCTAATCCACACGTATCATCTTGGTGGCAACATTTAATGGACTAGTGGTAATGACATAACATTAACTACATGTACGAGTGAGCGAATTAATTGCACTCAAAAGTATATTTCTCCAAAGAAGTGAAAAGAAAGTGGCTATTTTCGTCAAGGAAACACTCTACAACTTTTTCATACAACCATGGTGGAAGCATCAACCTTTGGTAGACAAGCTATAGCTTCAAGAAGGCCTAGTTTTGCTGATATCTTTGGGTGGAACTCGTTCGCCAATGCCCCAATAGTCAAGGAAAGGCCATTCAAATTCTGCAAGAAGGTGCTACCTAATAAGCGCATCCTAAGAGAGGCAGTGTAAAATATCATTGACAATGTTTTCAATCCTAAGTTTTCAGCTAACCCTAAAAGTTTTAGGGAAGGTGCATTTTAGAGAATGGTGGAGCATGAACCATTAGAGGGTTTTGATTTTCAACTCTAGAATTGTGGTCTGCCATAGTTTATATTTCCTGTTGTATGTTGGGACCTACAAAATTTAGCTAAATTTTGAGGGCCCAAGTAAAATTTTGCCTAATGCACTCAGAAGTACCCTGCAGAATAAGCCTAAGTAGCTCACTTTAGGAGCTTATAATTTGAAACCCATGGATTTTCATGAAAAATCACTTTGGGGAATTGTTGAACACCTATTGGAGGTGCCATATGTCCATTTGCAACTTCCCATGACTAGTTTTAAGAAGTTTTTGATGCCCTTGTCTGGAGGTCCAAAAGTTGGTTTGTTGTTTACACATGTTACACCTTTCTAAGTAGGCTATCTTTGTGCCTACTTAGTATTGAGCCCAACTAATATTTTTCCATAATTCTTTGCACCTTAATGAATCCTCTTGTCAGTTTGCATAGCCCCATGAATCCATTTGCTAAGTTTTCCAGCCTGAATTCGTTTGCAAAAAGTTCAAATTTGCAAATAGGACAGTGTAAATCTGCAGAAAGTGGCCTCACATTGAAATTTTTATTTTGCAACCTTTTAACCTACATCTCAAAGTGAATGTTCCCCATGATTTCCTATCTAATTATCTACCAATTTGCTAGTTTGCAGTACCCAAACACCTCATTTGATTTTTTTTCAAAGCCCATTCCAAATGAATTGTTTTAGGGTTTCAAAATCAGCAGTTTCAGAAAAGTCTAAGAAGACAACTTTGTCGATTGATATCTTTCACCTCAGGAAGAATTTTTCTATTCCATTTGTTGCACTGCATTTTTGGGCCAAGTTTCTACATGCCTACTTAGTTTTAGGCACCCAAGATAAGTTCTGGTGGGTTATTTAATCATCTTTTGACTGCAATAGGGCCAAAAAATGGTGTCTCGAAAAGTTTCAAATTTTCAAATTCTAAGGACAACTGATTTCTTGTTTTGGTCTAAAACATCTACAACTCCATTTTCATAAAAAAACAAAGGTCATATGATGTGTTATTTTAATGCATTTCGAGTGTGCTAAACATGTCACAGGGGCCAGTTTACAAAGGAGGTACCTAAATTTTAAGGGCTGGGAAAAATTTGAGGAAATGGGTTTTCTCTAAATAATTGATTATGGCTGCACGCAAAAAATCTCAGCTCCAGGGGTAACTGTTTGTGCACAATGAATTTTCTTCAAATGGCCAACAGGCGTAATTAGAAGTCACAAATTTTGATAATGTTTCAAATGTTCATATTTAAAATATTTTGAATATTTTAAATATTGTGCAAATGAAAAGGGGCATTTAGGGAAAATATAAAATACATTTTCAAATGTTCTGAGGACAAGCAAGTTTAATTCTTACTTCTGATTGGTCAAGAGGTAGCTTTTATGGCTGAACAGCTGAACGACAAAACTCATCGCCCATCGCCAGTTTGAAGTTCAAATTAGAGATGCAATGTTTTACAGTGATGAGTTTTCATTTGGGCAAGTTAATTGAAGCTTTTAAGCAAATGACAAATTTTAATGAATTTTCGTAGTTCTCCCGTAGTGCATTGTGTATCGTCGTTTTGAGTCCATAGTAAAGAAACAAATTAGCGATGAGCGATGGTTGCTATGTCCATCGTGCATCACTGTTTGGTATCACAATTTCCATAATGTATTAGCGAAGGAGTGATGTTTCATCTCCCATTGCTAATTTCATTTTCATTTCTCAAATGAGAATGGAGATGTGCGATGGTGGTTAGAAATGTTTTGGAATGAAGTTTTCTATAGACGGTAAAAAGAATTAAAAAATTCTTCACCAAGTAAAGTAAAATATTTTGGATGCCTCGGGAAAATGAATTTAATATTTTAAAATGCTGGACATTTTAAAATTTGTGAACTAACGGGTAAAGAATTTTCTCAACCGATAAATGGTGAACTTAAAATTTTCTTTGCTAGAGAACATGTTATCAGGAATCACTATTTTAATATTTGCATTCCCAAATATATTAGCGATCAATGATGAGATGGGTTGCACAATTATTATCGGGCATCGCTAATTGATTTTAGCCTTCCCAAATGAAATAGAGATGCGTGAGAAGAATGTTGAGGAAACATTGGAAGGTAAATGGTGGGGCCGCATGAAATGATAAATATTATCATTTGATAATATTTTAACAATGAGAAATGAGATAATGTAGCTGGAGAGTAAATTGAAGGTGAATACACAACAAAGAGTTTTTATTTGTAGTTGAAATAAAATAATGGTTAAAATCCTCACAATTAAAATATTTTTATAATTGCTGGGAAGTGAAAGGCTTGGGTAAATATTTTTTATTTGCCCAATAGAGTGATTTTAAAAGCCCTCGTTGATATAAAGGTAAAATTTTGAAATAAATGGGTAGTAAAACACAAATGTAGAAAGCTTTGTATTTGTTGGGCGTGAGGAAGGTAAATGAATAGGTAAAATGGATATTTTTACAGTGAAAGTTTTTTCACAACAAACCAAATATTCTCAACAAGAAGGCATTTTCAACGTGGGAAAAAGATTGAATGGAAAGAATGATGAGTCTTCTAGAAAGGGAATATTTTTCTGTTGCAGGATAGTGGAGTTAAGAGCAAGAAAACAAAGAGCAAATTTAATTCTTTAGCAAGTAAGGGCAGT
Source organism: Sequoia sempervirens (assembly GCA_007258455.2). NCBI lineage: Eukaryota > Viridiplantae > Streptophyta > Pinopsida > Cupressales > Cupressaceae > Sequoia > Sequoia sempervirens. Next base: position 598,896,008 of record VDFB02047230.1, on the reverse strand, counting down.
TACAGATCAAGGGAGCTGGATGTCAGGTGTCTTTCATGGATGGATTTTAGGGCTTCTTCTGCTTCTATATCTTTCTTCTTCTTATCTTTTGTAAGGGTTTTGAAATTTTGAATTAGGTGAATAAGGTAGAGTAGTGTTGAGTCTGAGTTGTAAATGGAGTATGTAAATTGTAATAGCTGGGTTTTATGACCAAATGTTAGCCAATTTGTGCAACGTTATATTCCTGTTGTAAAGTTGTCTCCAGATTTGTATGCTTTTGATTATATGAATTCAATATATCAAAGATTGTTTGAGTTTGTCATCACAACTTTCTTGTGATTGTGTTATTTGGCCATGGTTCTCTTTCAAGTAAAGAGTTAAATTACTTTGATCAGATAACTATAATATTGAGTGCACAAATGGGATTTGTAAGTAGAAATTTATGACAAATATGAGTGGGTTTGTTAATGTAAGGAATTAACATGTTTTAAATCCATTGGTTGAACTTAATTTGCTGATAGGATCTCTATTGTGGTTTTATATTTGACTCCATGGCCCACGATTAGGCACTAATTTATCAAAAATATTAAGACAAAACCAGAAACAAATCAAATCATTTGAATCTTTGATACTTCAATCCTTTTGCTTGTTGTTTAAGTTATTTATGTTCCTTGTATCTTCATGGTGTTTGAAAGAGTATAGAGGCTGAATTTGAGAGAACATTATCTGTTAACCCTCTATGTGTTTGAGATGAAGAAATCTAAATTATTTGTTCTCAGTAATGTTCAATGCAAATGGGATTATGCTTGAACCTGCTATATATAAATACCCATCATTTATATACTTGAGAACTATCCACTTTCATAGGTCTGTAGTTTGTTGTTTGGCATAAGTTTGTCATGCATTCAGGCCTACAATTGGGAGCACCCTCCTGAGTCCTGTGGTAGTCAAAGTGTAGAAGGCTTTCATAGCCTTGTTCGTTGGCTTTTCTTGTCTTCAACCTATTGATAGTGCAGATTCCTTGTCCTAAATCTATAATCCCCTTGTTTAGGCATTTTATTTATCCTTAGGGTTGAAGGTTGCAAGAAAAATAACCAACACTGTACATCCATGTTCGGAGTTGGTCGACGCATGTGCCAAAAAGTTCAATAAAATGAAAGAAGTTATTGAAGGCAGCAAGGTCAAGGTTACCATTTATGCTAAAGCCATAAGGGATATGTTTTGTATCCCTACGACCTGGGGTGCTGAAATTTTTGATGAAGAATAGATGGACACCTTCGAGGAAGAAATGGCCAAAGAAACAATTTTTATGAGGATGAGGCAAAGGAAAGGCCATAGAGAGGTCATCTTCTCTTTCCTCTTTCATTAAAGAAATTTAAGAGGGACACACAATCTATATTCTCCATGATGGCCTAGGTTTTGGCCTTGATAACGATGAATAGGTCAAACCTTTTCAGTTTGGCCTGGCTTATGCACTCAAAAAGGAAAGGAGCTAGAAGTACTATGATTTTGCTGAGGTGATAGCTAGAAACATGTTAGAACAACTGAAGAATTAAAGTGCTGAGTCTAAATTTAGGTATTCTTCTATCTTGGCTCATTTGATTTTGCATCAGAATTTTGAGTGGTTGGGGAGGAATGTACCAGTGTCTAGGTTAGATGAAAAGGGTTGTCTCTAGCTAGTTTTTGTGTGGACCCATGTGTTTTTGAGAACAGGGGATTATTATTGGTTTGTAGATCACTTTTTAAGGCTAGTGCTTCACTATTTGTTGCCTCACCCTATCGACTGTTTCTCTCAAGAGGTCATACAATGGATAGAAGATCCACCGACCCTGATGGATTATTTCCTGGGCGAGGATTTCACATTCATCGTATTTCATGGTTTTGTCGGGGATTCTTTCTGACTCCCTAGATTTGTAACAGATAGATTTTTCGCATTGGAGGCTTGCTATCAGGTGACTGTTGTTGACAAGATCTATGGTGCCGAAAGAAACAAAATGAAGATATATCCACTTCCCCTCATAATTGCTAAAAGTTAGGTAATACTGAATAAGCGGAAGGCCGAGGGAAAAATCATGAATTTACTAGCAGTTTTAGGTTTGGTCCTCATTTGTGACAAGTGGGACTATAACCTAGATAGGGTTTATAGTTTGAAACACTAGATTTGTGAATATTTCGAGAGGAGGAATCCAACTCGAGAAAATGTGGAGGTGTACATTGATTTGGCTCGCATTCCATTCCAGTGACCAAAATGGCTAAATTTCTATGAACCGCAAGTGGAGTATTAGAGGAACCTCCTGATGGGAAAATCTCTCAATGCATAGATGAAGCATAGGGGATGGTCAGAACGGAAAAAGGAAGACTTTTGGAGATTCCAATAGGAGATGAGGTGTTAAGGAGTCTTGTTTAGTAACTTTCAGCCACTTGATGAATTTGAGGACATATATGATAAAGAGGCTGATTTCGACAACAACAATCTAGAGACAAGCCATAAAATTGAAGAAGAACAAGTTCTGCATCGGGCTTCTTTACCTCAAGAATTTGATAGCCGAAAGGATTCACAAGCCTTGTCCTCTAGTGCTCGAAGTAAAGGGAAATAGACCCGATAGTCTCTGAGAAGGTCTATTGTGGTCATTGAAGGTCAAGTTTTGGAAGGATTGACTACTAGAGGATTAGAATGTACTAGTTCTGATCATGCAAAGAGAAGACAAATTCAAGATCTGGGTTCCCTTGACGTATTGACCTGACAAGAAGAAGAAGCAGATTTTGTCCTACAAAATGTTCTGACTATTGTGGCTTAGGTAAGTTTGGCTCCCCCTCTTCTTGTTTCTACATCTTTGGTTAATCCCTTGCCTCCTCCCATGGAAAGGAATCCTCCATCTTTAGACCCTGAGTTGATAATCCTAAATGCACCCCCTACCATTTTTAATGAATCTTCTGAAGCTACCCTGTGCGCTGAAGGAGTATCATCCATTGTGGCCACTATTATTGCCCTGTTAGGATCCCCTATTGAAATAGTTGAGACCCCCACTTTACCCATCACTCTTGACCCATCTACTACTAGGAGAGTACCTCTCCATTAGCCTATTTCCCTATTCACCCAAACTAGTTTTTCCCCTGTTCAATTTGGTGTCCCACCTTTTTCCATGATAATGCTACCTTTTGCGTCCCCACATGCTCATACATTTGAGGTTTCCCCTTCTATCACCCTTTTCAAGCTGCCTCCTAGTGCTTCCATTGTAGCATAGAGTATTGATGTCCCTCAGACTCTTCAAGGTCATTTTGATGCTACCAAGCAAGCCCAACAAGACAAAAAGAAAAAAATATAGTTAAAGAATGCCAAGATGCCTGCTACCAAGAAGATTGAAGCTTGCTTCAATGAAGAGCGAAACTCTCTACTAATCATGACCATGAAGCTTCTCGTTTCCAAGCCGGAAGGGAAAATGTAGATGGAGGACTATGATATGCATGCCATGGGCCTGGACTTGAATGAAACTCACCCACGTGACAAAGTGGTCCTAGCTAAGGTCACTCAGAAGGTGGTATATATGCTGATTATGAAAGGCTAAATAGAAAATTAAAGAAGCATGAGGTAGAGTTGGAAAATGTGAAGGAGATAGTGAGAAAATTGCAGAAGAAGATTTGAGCTAGAGAAGCTAAAATGACCCATGTAAGGAAAATTCAAGGCCAACAAGGGGAAACATCTAAGTTGCTTACTGAAGCTTAGAGTGAACAAGTTCAACTTCGTGCTGAAATTGAAAATATGAAAAGAGAGCTAGACAATGTCCAATCCTGAACTTCCAACAATCTTCGAAAATCCCAAGCGGAAGTAGAAGAGTCAAGAAAAGAGATCAGAAGGCTGAGCTTAGAATTGAAAAATTACCTTAGAGAGAGAAGTCAAATGGAGGAAAGTGAAAGAGCAAGAGAGGCTTAGTTTAAGCAAGAACTAGCTGTTGCACAAGGATTTGGAACCCTCCCGATAATGAAGAAGCTGGTAACCATGCATTGGGAGTGGATCACAGTTGGTGTTACCATTCTTGGGACCATTTTGTAATTCTTAAGAGATGTTCAAGAATTGAATGGTACAGTTGGCCTAATGGCCGATCACTTCATGCAAAAATGTTCACCCTGAGTGGCAGAATCACACAACTTTATTTCCAAGTTATGCATAGGCACTGATAAGGCCCTAAAAAGTGTGGGGATTCCTAATCAGCGGGTCACCTCCATCAAAGCTAATGAGATCGTCAATTGTCACAAGGTTGTGGCAAAATTTAAAGAGTGTCAGATGACGCTGAACAAGTGGGTCATTGAGATCAAGGACTTTGGCATCTTGGTTAACTTCGGGCTACCTCCTCTTCTTTCACCAAATGAAGATGTATTGATAGTTGAGAAGGTCACATATGCGATCCAACACAAGATCCAGACCTTTGTATAACTCCTAGGTCCAAGTGCAATGCCCATGGCTGATGATATTGAGTGTGAGATTTATCCTCTTTCCCGACTCTATTATCACCTTGGAACAGTTTCTTCTAGATGGGGATTTGTCTCTTTTAAATAGGATTTTGAGCTAGAGCAAGCATATCGACAGATCCATACTCTCATTCTATCAACTGATGTAGACTGGGAGGCACAACATTCCACTTTCCTCAAACTCCAAGAATTACCAGAGGCCTAGGTTCGTGCCTTCGTAAGTGAAGACCCCCTGTGAGTCGCCAAAACTATGAAGCATTTTTTCCTTGATTATTTTGATTTTCGAGTTGTTTAAATGTTTTCAGTTTTAGATGTGCCCACGCTCAAGTAGAGTTATCAGAAAGGTGAGCAATGTGCCATGTGGTGGCTGTGCAACTTTTTTTCACCTTCCTTTTGGGAGAGAGTCAAGACACATGTTGGCTCGTCGAAGATTTTCCAAGGAGCTATATTCATAAGCTCAAAAGTTTCCACCTGTTTGAAATGTCATCTCTTTGCTACAGGTGGATTGTGCTTCTTATGAAGTGATATCTTTTGGGAGTTTTTCAGAGCTTGATGGCCTTTTCCTTTTCTTGGTTTTTGGGATGGAAGCTTTGAGTTGGTGCATCTGGGTGATGTGATTGGTCAACTGGATCTTTTTGTCAGACTATGTTTCTAGGATTTGATCATTTACAAGCCTCTATATTTGCTAAATATCTAAAAAGAATTAATGCAACATCTAAGAATTGATGACCAAAGATCATTGTGACCTAACCAAGAATCTACGATCAGATCATGTGCTATCAAAATCCAACACTTGGCAGTGATTAATTTTGTGTTGTGATGGTGTTTTTTCTTTTTTTTGGCTATAAAAGAGAGGCGGTGACAAATGAAAGGGTTGGATTCGAAGTTTCAATTTCCTTTTTCAAGGAAAAGTTTCTTCAATTTTCTTAGGATATAGAACTATTTTCAGAAGTAAAGTTGTAGAACTACTTTTCTCTATCATGTTATTTCTTTTAAGGCTTAAACTATTTTTGGATTGGCATCTGACCTCTGTTTTAAAGTTCATTTTATATTTAAAGCATGAATAATTGAGACTGTGCATGTATGACATTTATCAAGCTTTCTTTCTTTATGTTTTCTTTCTGAATGAAACACTGTGTCTTGCAAGTTGAATTTGAATGGTTTAAGTAGCTGATTTCCATGTTGTATGATCGTATAGTAGAATAATAACTTGTGAAAATTGGATTATATCATTGGACTTCTCTATTTTTTTGAAATATTGTTGTTTTATTATATTATGTTGTATTAGGAGGAATATTTCATGCAATTTTTGAATGTTTTTCCTGCTGCCCTTAGAAATCTTTATGTTTTATTAGACCTTAATGAACACCGCTTGCGGAAAGATTTGAACGTCTGCACTGTGCTTGTTGTTAGACTTTGTTGTTCATTCTCTTTCCAACAATGAAGGGTTGTGGCATTCTGTGTCTAATTATATCAATCATAGGAATGTTTGGGTTTTTAAATGTTGTAAAAGTGTTGGCACATCGCCACTTTTTATGTTTTAATTTACATTTCCTTCCACCCTTTTCTCAAAACCCCAAAGAAGAGTCGACTTTCTATAAAAATCCTGGAGGTATTTAGTGAGGTGCAAATTGGTCCCCCACTCACTGACTTTCCCATAAGACTGTTGAAGAGGCGAAAGCTTTGATGATCAAAAAATTTATTACATAAATTTGGTTAATTCCATAATATTTTTCTTCAATATTTAGTATGTTTTCAATAGGTTGATCAATTATTAGAACATCTAAATTTATATTTAAAATTGCATCATCACTTATTAATTCAATTGGAGTTTGAGAAATTTGTTCAACATGAAATTGAGATAGTGTGAAGTAAGAAAAGTGATCCTAGATCTAATTAGGTTAATTAGGATAACCTCCTTTTCACTTTAAATCCAAATTCAAACATAATTTGACTAGGGTTTTAAGATGGGATTTCTACCACAAGGGAGAACTAATCTCCTAGGGTTTATGTTTTCTTGAGTTATAAAAGAGATAAATTTTATGTGTGATTGTTGTTACCTAATTTTTTCTTATAACTCAATTAGGTAGAGCTGGATTAAGTATTTGCAGCTAAAAGGGAAAAGGTACATACATATTTCTACTAAAGTTTTTTCATTACACAAAAGATGCTTTCTAATGAAGTTCAGTTTTATTATGCAAATGTTTTACAACAATAGAAAAAATTACACAATTTGCATAAAATAATTACTATTTTATTCATTGTACAAATTATGATGTCCCACACAAGTCGTGGGAGTAACTGATCATACATGATGAAATAAAACATGAAGAGTAAACTATACAACTGAAGAAGTAGGAACATGAAAGGAAATTTGATTCGTCATTGCCTAAATGACGAATTACGAGGTTGTTAGTTGTGTCTTTAGCTCCAGCTCCAGCTCCAGCTCCTTTGTTGGTTTCTCCAGAGATGCCTGCATAAATAGATTGTGTTAGAACTCATAATCAAATTTCTCTTGATATGCACACATCAACAGATATATAATCTGCTCCTATGAATCATTTGATCAAATATGTAGATTTCAAAAACATTTAGGAGCAGAAGAATTAATGCATCATTGGAAGCTTTTAGCTTCATTATTTTGCTAACTTGTTTGTTCACTATGCAGTTATAGGTTCATTTTATTTTCTATATTTTCATGTTTTAACATCACATGTGGAGAAAATGGGCTCCCACAAGGGTTGAGCCCAACATGCTATAGTTCAAGGAGTGATTAGAAGATAGATTTTTCATATTCCACAAGATCTCTTATTCTTTCATGAGATAAAATACTTTACTAGCTTCTACCGAATTCTTGTACTTTAAAAAACAAGCATGCGAATAAACTTATTATCAAAGCTTGTCTATAAAAGGGGAAAATCACTTGTGAGGGATGAAGGAGTGGGCATTTTTCCCATGTAAAATTGTTTTCTAGAGAATACTGATCTGTAGTATTGAAGATATGTAATCATCAGACAGGTTGTATGCAAAAAATATAGTGAATAGTGGCTTTGTCAGCTAGTTATTTGTACATAATGCCTGTGAGACCAAGATGAATCCTTAGCATGAGCAAAGAACAATGAATGCATATGTGGTGGCCCATAATAGTGAATGCAATGAAACTCTTGAAGTTTTAATCTTAGAATGCAAGAATCCAATAAAGAAAATCATCATAAATACAAATTAGAGAGCAGATGGGACAGTCATTGTTTTCCTTCAAAAGAAACATGAAGATTTCTTGAATATACAAGAATAGAGACTAGGGTTTCAAATCCTCGAGTTTCCATATTTACAGATATAAGGAGGGATTCTCAAAACACTTGCAAATAATGTAAACCAAGCTCGACCTGCATTAAAATTGAAACCCAGAATAAAAGATAAAGAGTTCTTCATTTTATCACACAATACATAGGTTGAATGCCATGACTTGTGGCATTTTATTTAAAATATCCAAGATTTTTACACTTGTGACTGGGATTCATCAACTTGAGTTTTATGATTGGTAGCAAAGGATAGAGGATGAAGTTTATTTTCATTTTTTCATAGGACATGAATGAGAAACCAGAGAAATGATAAAGAGAGCATATGGGTTTATCCAGAATGAGGCACTCGACCATGGCATAGGAGATAAACCCAAAAGGGAAGAATGAAAAAAGAAACCTCGACCATGACAGAGGGGTTTTATCCACATTTTTAAAAAAAATGCAATAATGAAAAAGTGGCCTACAAAATAAGGGTGAGTACTGTCGACATTTTCAGAAATTTCAAAGGAAAATATAGAGTTTTCTATCTTTTATTACAAAAATTTCAAAAAAGGAAAAGTGAAAATGCGGAATAATCAACACTTTTATCATTCTCTGTGACAAATGAAAAGGCACAAATTCTCTTTCAAAGAAATGAGAGATTACAATGTTTCTATGCAAATAAACAACTCACAACGCAGTCTTAGCTCATCTTCTATAAGAGAATCTACATTAGTGGCTTGAAACTTCCAAAGGAATCCATGAAAGGGTCGAGCTCAAACCCTAGAATGGCGGCGCCAAACTAGCAGATCCAAAGAAAATGCAAGTGTAAAATGAAATGAAGTGAGAGGGGCCACATGTTTTGAGTTTAGGGTTTCTTTTACCCTATTTTGGCTGACTTAATGAAGGAGGCATTTTTTCCTTTGATTTAAATATTTTCATGAAAATTTAATTCTTTGGCTTACAATTAAGTGCCTTTGTATACTTTGGATGACTTTCAAACATAAAGTCACCCCCCCTTTATTTTTTGCATGATGGTGAGACTCAAATGAAAACGTAAATAAATATTGGTGATAATGTCTTTTTAAATTACATCAATATCTATCAAGGAGATGGTCACACAACACATTAAAGTAACCCTTACTTTATTATTTGTTTAAATTTTTCACCCTAGTCCCAAAATCATGCAAAATATGAAGAGGTGGATTGAACTAGAGCATTTGGGCCTAATTTTCAATTATCTCATGTGGTTTGAAGTCCACTTGGGTCAAACTGATTGTAAGGGGGATTTTGAAGCTATTTTTGCTCAATTTACATCAGTTTGGACTCCCCTTTTTAGGTTTTTTCTCTTTTTCTCATGGGAGAGTTTCTTGGAGATATTTTTAGATGCAGTTAACTGCAAGTGGCATCTCTTGGCACTAGGGAGTCATTTTTTGTATATATGAGAAAAGACTTAGGTTTTTTCTTAGTTCTTGCTTCTTCCTCTCTTGAATATGGGTATGTGCAGGATCATGATGGGCCAAAAAGTGGCAATATGATGGGTATGTGTAGGGTATCTGGCTGATGACTTTTTTTTTACCCAAAATTAATGAAATGAAAAGGGTGTTTAAAGGAGATTCTCAACTTTCCACCAATATAAATTGAAAAACATCTATAGCTTTCAAATGGTATCACATATTTTGAATCCAAAATATGTGTCACATTCTATGCTTCACATAGTATAGGATTAAAAAAAAAATTGAATTTCATGAAGTTTTGACCAAGTTAAGGTGGTCAAACATACAAGTTTTTATATTTTTTAAAAGTTGTAATAAAAAAATCATAATTAATTATTTACTTGGAAAAAATTACAAAAAAATATGCATCACATCGGTACATGAGTCCTCTATCTAAAATATTATATTTTTTTTTATCATTTTATTGTGGTTAGGGTGGTTAGACAAACATCTACTTATTTTTTCCCTGAAATTTAAGTGCTACTGCATTGAAATTTCAAATTTTCACCAAATAGATTTTTTTAAAAATAAACCTAGTAGTTTAGAAACTACATTTAATTTGCTACAGATTCTATTCTTACATATTTTTGAAATAATAAAGATAACTTATTCAAATTTTTACATCAAGTTGCCTAACTCTGATTTTTCTGAATTTTAATGCCACTTAAGAGCCTATTTTTTCCATGATGATCATGCACATACCCATATTGCAAAGAGTTTGTAATTTTTTTGTAACTCAACTTTCATAGTTTGATACAAAGTCTCATTTGATATCAATAAAAGAAAGAAGTGCATTCCTTTTTCATCGTTTTTATCTCATATGTAGTTAATGATTTGAGGTTTAATTGTGATTCTAGTTTCAAATCCTTTTCTATTTCTCATTGTTGCAAATATGAATGCAAGAGTCTCATGTAATGTAGGTTGTATGATGTGTTAGGTGATCTTATTAGGTTGAAGTTGTGATTGAACATTTGTTTGTCCTTCAACAACCATTAATTTCAAACCTTCATACAAATCACTATTGTATTGCATGTTTCAATTGGAATTGTGAAAAGTAAATGTCTTATAGAGATAATTGTGAGTTACGAATTAGTTTACATTGTCATAGCCATCTAGGTGCATCACCATCCTTTCAAGTTCAACTTTTCATTTATTTTAAACCCTTCTATCCCTTTCCTTGAATAATCATTAAATCCTTAAAAAAATAAAAAGGGGAACCAACCCATAATCTAGAGGTCTATCTTCACTTTAGGGTACCCACAACCTAAAGATATTCCAATGTTTCAACAGGATTAGCTAAGTCTAGGATTAGCTAGGGTGCAATCCTAGTTGACAACAGTTTTTGGCATGCCCAGTGGGACAATTTGAACTTTCACTATTCAAAGCTCATCATTTCATAATTCTAATTTTTGGTGTGAAAATCAGTATTTATAGCCTTTGGAGGTAGGATCTACACACACACCTGGCAACTCAAGGTACAAATCTACTAGTTTTAAAAAATCTAGTGCTGGTATGTTACAAAAATGATCTATTCACTCTATTTTCCTACTCTTTATATGAGTAGAAATATCAAATTTTCATAGTCAATATGAATATCCACCACCATACTATGAAAATGCTATCCATGAGGCTCCTTATCAGCCATACCCAAGTAGCTATAATGTTGGTTTTAGTCCAAATAACCCTGTTACAACAATCTATCAACATACTCAAGATGCTTACCACATACCCACCTTTGCCCAATCTTCCAATCAACCTCAAAATTATGAAAACTAGAGTTTAGAGATATGAAAAACATGATTAAAGATACCTTTCTAGGCTTAAAAAAGTAAATGGATGACATTAAGAGGGAGAAAAGATCACTTTACAGTTGGAAGAATGTTCTTATCAAGCTTATCTCCATGAGCAGGAGGAGTTGGCTCATCAAGCCCAACTTCATAGGCAAGAATTGGAGGCACAAGGTAGATAGTTTGCAAAATTTAGTTCAAAAGAGTTGGTAGCTCAAAAAAATAATATGAGGAGAATCTTGCAAAATTGGAATCACAATCAACCCCTTCTCCTTCATTAGAAAAACCTATACTTAAGTAAGAATCTAACCCAACTATTGCCTTTCCAAACCCATTTTTTGGAAAAGGAATTCCTATGTTCAATACACTATGCTTCATACAAGATGAACCTATTCTTGACGAGGTTCAGTATACAATACCTCAAGAACAACTTCTTGAAGAGCCTATTTGTCCTCTAACATCCCAAGAACTCCAAAGGTTTATCCAGTTGGTCCTATGGTATCTCCAAAGATCTGTTATAGTGCACATAGCAAGTTGGAGCAACAAGATATAAAGCAAAAGGTTGATAGATTAGACCTATTACAAGAGGTACAAGTTAGGTTGTAGATCATGAGAAGTAGGGTATAGATCAAGAAAAGGCTAATAATTTTCAAGTTTTAACTAATTTATTTGATGAATTACCATGTTTTGTGAATGATGAAGAAGGTGTGATTCTAATTTCACCAATAGTAGTTTTAGAACAACAAGAAGATGCTCAATAATATGAGGAGTTATTGATTGAAGCTAAACAATCTCACCATGGGGTATTCAATCAAGTAGAAGAGTGTGAAAGTAAGCCTTTCATGGAGCCTACATGGCTGGCTAAGAGTTGTTTTGAGGTAGAAAACAATCCTCCTTCATCAAAACCACATGAAGAGGAAGATTCAATTTCTTTATTTGATTAGCTACCTAGATTTGTTGTCAATGAGAAAGAGAGCATACAGGTGCTCAACTTACCAGATGATTTGGAACAACAAGAACATATTAAAGGTTTTTATGAGTTGCTGGTCCATGAAAGCAAGGATGAAGATAAAATCTCAATCCATATAGAAGAGAAAAATGATAGTTTTGTTTTGGAGTCTGGAAAGCTTGTTTTGCATGAAGATAAGACTAACTATTAGGCTGAACATGAAAATAAATCAGATCAGGTTCTCCATGAAGATGAAATATCTAATTTTTTTTCATAACTCCCTTTATACTACAAAGGAGAAGCTAACATAGATACATTGAAGGTAGCTTTCCTTGAAGAATAATCAAGTAAACTAATTGAAGAAGATCAGTCTTTTCAAGACAACTCAATGCTTGATTGTCAGGATCCTAGTTGTTCAACTTGTAGAGAGCTTGCCACTCTGTTGAATTCTCATGATGACCAAGTGAATGATGAGGACAAAAAAGTAAAAAAAGTTCCTGAACATTCCCTTTTTGCATTTGAATGAGATGAAACTAATCAATTTGAGGACAATAAGGAAAGTATGCAGCTAAAGCCTTTGAAAGAAGATTCCAAATGTCAAGAGGCAGTTTTAAACAAGTTCCTTGATCATACATTCACTCAGGAAGAGGAGTAGGAATTAGAAAACTCCATTTTGGGTAGGTTTTCAGACCCCCCTAATCAGTCCATAATGCATATTCAGGTTGAGAAGGCAACAAAACAAAAACAACAAATCAACATTGATTCTTTGCACATTGGTTTATGAAGAGGATGCCCAATTTGACATCTAATCCAATTGGAAAGAAGCTGGGAGAAGCCACCACCTATCAGGTTTGTTGCAAGGCATGAGGATGAGAAGTTGGAAGAGGAGAAACAATTGATTTATCCACCCGAGAACAACTATATTTTCAGTCAAAGCAAGTGGGTATGTGTTTTTGTTCTTTTTCTTGGAGAGGCATCACATGAATTTATTCAACAACCACCTTTTCCACACCCCTTATTCCCTTCTTACAAGAAGAGAAGTCATATTCAGCTAATTAGGAAAGGCAGGTATTTTACAAAACCAACTAATGGCTTCATTTAGAAAGCTTTCTTGTCTATTTAGTTTAGGTAGGTAGTCCATTTTAGTTTAGTTTAGTTTTCCAATAAGTGTAGATGCACTATTGTTGGTTCTGTCCTAAACAGGGCCATGGTAGTTATTTTTCAATTTTAGTTTTGTTGTTGTATAGTTCCTGATAGCTGAGTTACTAAGGTTTTCTAGGTAAAAAGAGCAAGGAATGAATCCTATACCCAATGGATATGCAAGGCTACTGATGCTATTTGTTTAGTAGGAAAACACCCCTAAGATGTCACCAAAATGTTACCTAATTTTTACTTACAGCTCAATTAGGTAGAGCGGGATTAAGTATTTGTAGCTAAAAGAGAAAAGGTACATACAAATTTCTGCTAAAATTTTGTCATTGCACAAAAGATGCTTTCAAATGAAGTTCATTTTTATTATGCAAATGTTTTACAACAATAGAAAAAAATACACAATTTGCATAAAAGAATTTTTGTTTTATTCATTGTACAAAATATGATGTCCCACACAAGCCATGGGAGTAACTAATCGTAAATGATGATGAAACATGAAGAGTAAACTATACAACTGAAGAAGTAGGAACATGAAAGGAAATTTGATTCGTCATTTCCTAAATGACGAATCATAAGGTTGTCAGTTGTGTCTTCAGCTCCAACTCTGGCTCCTTCGTTGGTTGCTGCAGAGATGTCTGCAAAAATAGATTGTGTTAGAGCTTGGAATCAAATTTCTCCTAATATGCATACATCAATAGATATATAATCTACTCCTATGAATCATTTGATCAAATATGAAGATTTCACAAACATTCATGAGAAGAAGAATTAATTCATCATTGGAAGCTTTCAACTTCATTGTTTTGCTAACTTTGTTGTTCACTATGCAGGTAAAGGTTCATTTGATTTTCCATATTTTTATGTTTTAACATCGCAACATGTGGAGAAAATGGGCTACCACAAGGTTTGAGCCCAACATGTTGTATTTTGGAGTGATCAAAAGACAAAGTTTCCATATTCCACAAGATCTCTTATTCTTTCACGAGATAAAATACTTTACTGGCTTCTACCAAACTCTTGTACTTAAAAGAAAAAGCATGTGAATAAACTTATTATCAAATCTTGTCTATAAAAGGGGAAAATCACTTGTGAGGAATGAAAGAGTGGACATTTTTTCCATGAATTTTTTTTTCTAGAGAATAAAGGTCTGTAGTATTGAAGATATGTAATCATTAGAGGGGTTGTATGCAACAAATAGAGGGAATAGTGGCTTTGTCAACTAGTTGTTTCTACATAATGCCTATGAGACTGAGATGAATCCTTAGCATGAGCAAAGAACAATGAATGCATATGTGGTGGTCCAGAATAGTGAAGGAAATGCAACTCTTGAAGTTTTAATCTCATAATGCAAGAAATGAACACAAAAAATCATCATAAATACAAATCAGAGAGCGGTTGGGACAATCATTGTTTTCCTTCAAAATAAACATGAATATTTCCTAAATATGCAAGAACTGAGACTAGGGTTTCAAATCCTTGAGTTTCCATATTTACAAATATAAGGAGGGATTCTCAAAACACTTGCAAATAATGGAAACCAAGCTCGACCTGCATTAAAATTGAAACCCAGAATAAAAGATAAATATTTCTTCATTTTATCACACAATACACAGGTTGAATGCCACGACCTGTGGCATTTTATTTAAAATCTTCAAGATTTTTACACTTGTGACTGGGATTTGTCAAATTGAGTTTTTTGATTGGCGGCAAAGGACAAAGGATGAAGTTTATTTTCATTTTTTCACAGGACATGAATGAGAAATTGGAGAAATGATAAAGAGAGCATATGGGTTTATCCAGAATGAGGCCCTTGAACACATCATAGGAGATAAATCTAGAAGGGTAGAATGAAAAAATAAACCTTGACCACGACAGAGGGGTTTTACCCATAGTTTAAAAAAAAATGCAATAATGAAAAAGTGGCCTACAAAATAAGGGTGAGTACAGTTGACATTTTCAGAAATTTCAAATGAAAATATAGAGTTTTCTATCTTTTATTACAAAAAATTGAAAAAAGGAAAAGTGAAAATGCAGAATAATCAACACTTTTATCATTCTCTGTGACAAATGAAAAGGCACAAATTCTCTTTCAAAGAAATGAGAGATTACAATGTTTCTATGCAAATAAACAACTCACCACGCAGTCTTAGCTCATCTTCTATAAGAGAATCTACATGAGTGGCTTGAAACTTCCAGAGGACCCCATGAAAGGCTCAAGCTCAAACCCTAGAATGGCAATGCCAAACCAGCAAATCCAAAGAAAATGCAAGTGTAAAATGAAATTAAGTGAGAGAGGCCACATGTTTTGAGTTTAGGGTTTCTTTTACCCTATTTTGGCCGACTTAATGAAGGAGGCATTTTTTCCTTTGATTTAAAAGCTTTTCATGCAAAGTTAATACCTTGCCTTATGATTAAGTGCCTTTGTATACTTTGCATGGCTTTCAAACATAAAGTCACCCCCCCTTTATTTTTTGTATGATGGTGAGACTCAAATGAATATGTAAGAAAATATTGGTGATAATGTCTTTTTAAATTACATCAATATCTATCAAGGAGGCCGTCACACAACACATATTAATGTAGCCCTTTATTATTTTTTTAAATTGTTCACCCCAGACCCAAAATTGTCCAAGATCTAAAGAGGTGGAGTTGAACTAGAGCATTTGGGCCTGATTTTCAGTTATCTCATGTGATTTGAAGTCCACTTGGGTCAAACTGATTGGAAGGGAGAGTTTGGAGCTATTTTTGCTCAATTTACATCAGTTTGAACTCCTCTTTTTAGGGTTTTTCTCTTTTGCTCGTGAGAGAGTTTCTTGGAGATATTTTTAGATGTAGTTAACTGCAAGTGCCACCTCTTGGCTCTGGGGAGCCACTTTTTGTATATATGAGAAAAGACTTAGGTTTTTTCTCAGTTCTTGCTTCTTCCTCTCTTGAATATTGTAGAGATTTTGTATGTTTTTTGTAACTTAGCTTTCATAGTTTGATACAAAGGCTCCTTTGAGATCAATAAAAGGAAGCAGTGCATTCCTTTTTTGTCATTTTTTGTCTCATTTGTAGTTAATTATTTGAGGTTTAATTGTGATTCTGGTTTTGAATCCATTTCTATGTCTCATTGTTGCAAATATGAATGCAAAAGTCTCATGTAATGTAGGTTGTATGATGTGCTAGGTGACCTTATTATTTTAGAGTTGTGATTGAACATTTGTTTGTCCTTCAACAACCATTAATTTCAAACCTTCATACAAACTCATTGTTGTATTGCATGTTTCAATTGGAATTGTGAAAAGTAAATGTATTTTAGAGCTGATTGTGAGTTGTGAATCAGTTTACATTTTCAGTCATCTAGGTGCATCACCATACTTTCAAGTTCAAATTTTCATTCATTTTAAACCCTTCTATCCCTTTTCCTGAATAATCATTAAATCCATAAAAAAATCAAAAGGGGAACTAACCCATAATTTGGAGGTCTATCTTCACTATAGGGTACCCATAACTTGAAGACATTCCAATGTTTCAACAATATTAGTTGAGTCTAGTCTTAGCTAGGGTGCAATCCTTGTTGACAACAATTGTTATGGTGTAAAATTGTACCTAGTGCAATTTCCTACAATATTACCTCACTTTAGCCTTATAAACCCAACAATACAAAATTTTCCATATTTTCCTTTCCTTTCACACGTGTCCTTGTCATTTTCCATTGGTGAGGGAAATTTTGTCAAGGACTTCTACACGCTGCACAAACGTTTGTGTGCCATGCTAGCATCCTGATAGGATTCCCCAGTTAGTGGACATTAGAGGTGTTACATTCTTTGCCACCCTACAAATTGTAACACCCATGTGAATCTTGACCAACCAAAAATGTCTTCTTATCTCCAAAACCACATTTTGAACTTGATTCTATCAATTCTATCATTTCTCTCTCAATTCTGTGAAGTCTATTCACTCAACCTTCGCCCTTACTCTTCTAATTCTACACTCTACACCACTATTGTTGTTTCTACACCATTATCTATTGCAGGTTTCCAATCTTCATATCATTGGCATGATCGTCTTGCCCTCTTCCTTCCTTTCTAGGCTTCTCCAAACATGTAGAAAGGAGGGTAACACATTTACTTACTTGCATTTTCTTGTTTATATAATAGCATTTAGATTGTCTTTTCATTCTATAATCAGTGTCTATTTCTATTTCTTTATCATTTTCTCTATACTATGGTCTATCGATTGTTCATGGAGGTGGAAACACCAAAACATGGATTTGACTAAAGAAAACTCCAAAACATAGATAAAACACTTTTTCATTGCCTTGTGTGTAGGTGCACTCTGTTCATGAGGAGCTTGTAGGAGGCTGGAGCTTCTATGAGTTGGTCTTCTTCCTCATTTTCTCTTATTATTTATTTATTAGATAATTTTTTTTTCAAGTTATAGTATTTTTCTTGTTGTTTCTGTTGCAAGTATGAGAATATTTGGTGGTTTTTTCATTAATTTTATTGTCATTGATGTCAACACAGTTTAGTATATTACATATTGTGCATGTATAGTTGAGATAATATTGAGATGTTGTGAGTAGATGGAGCTATCTTTATTATGTTGTAGATTTGCTGAATTGATGATTTTCCAAGTGCTTTTGAGAAAATTAATAAAGAGAGAAGTTAGAGTTATGAATGTGTTCATAATGTGCTTCGATATGTGCTCCATGTTTCTCCTGTGTTGATCCTATACTTGTACAGATCTAAAGGATGATCTGATGGTGATATCTACTGATTTGTAGTTTCTGGTTTGATGAAGTATGAAATTTGTGTTCACCGGTGTGTGAACCATTCTGGCATAGTTATATTTTTGTGATTGGGAGAAATGTTTCTGCTCTGCAGTACTCCACTCTTCTATTTCAGATCTTGCAGATCTAGAATGTGTCTTATAATGGTGTTATCTTGGTTATGGAAAAGATGTGTGTGGTTTGGTGATCCAAAAGTCAAGTTTCAGAGTTGTTGTATGTGTTTGCACAGTCAAGATGGATTGGTGGAATGAGTTTGGTGTTTGAATATTGTTGCACTTGTTGTAGATGTATCTGAAGTAACCCAAGATGTGTTCTCATGCATAATGAATTGTTTTGTGTAATTTGTGTGCTATATTCTTGTTGGGAAATGAGTACATCAATGTTCATTTGTGTTTTCATTAGGTTTGGTCGACTTGGTGTTTACACTTCAATTGAAGAATTAAATTTAATTAAGAAAGTGTGTGGTTGATTTGAGACATTATTTTTGGTCTTGGTTTAAGTATTTTTAGTGGTCCACTCTTATTCCTTTCAACTGGGAGAATGTTGAGTTTCCAACCTAATTTGAATTAATGAAATGAGGCATATGTGGCCGACCTTGGAGAAATTTTCTAAGGTTGAGGATGGTATAAATGCAAGTCAAATTGTGAAGAATTGAATGAGGATGGAAAAATAACAAAGTAAGCCACAATTTAAAAGAGAAAAAGTGTGTGAAAGTGAGTTGAGGTAGTAGTACTTCATTGTGTTAGATTCCTAAAGGCAATGAGCTAAAGGTTTCTGCAATCTTCTGATCAAGGCTATGGATGTGTGTTAATTGATGTGGTGGATCTTTTGTTTTATTTTGTATCTGTGGGCAGTGATCCTCCCTGTTGGACAGTGAGTCCTTTCTGTAGGTAGTGAGCCTTTGTACCTGGACAGTGAGTCCTCTTCTAGGTATTGAGCCCTTGGTAGTGAGCCTTTGTATTCAGTTTTGCAATCACTTTATATTGTGAGTTAATCCTGACCACGGTTTTTCCCTAATTGGGTTTTCCACATAAAATCTTGTGTTCATTTTGTTGACTTTACTTTTTGTTATTTGCATTTCATGTTCATAATTAATAACATAACAATGTGGTTGTAAAGTTAATAAGTGTTGAAGTTTTGAGGTTAAATTTGGTGACAACTGATTCACCCCCCCTCTCAGTTGTCTTTCACCTTTTAACAATTGGTATCAGAGCTTTGGTTCCTTGGTGTAGAGCTTATCTGCTTAAGGAAGATTTGATGACACATAAGTTGGTGATTCCTATGTTCAATGGATTGATTATAGTGACTGGAAAGTGCAGATGAGAGGATATATTATCTCTATTGGTTACAAGACCTGGAAGGCTATTGAGATGAACTATGTTTCTCTGGCGAGTGGTCCTACTATAGCAGATGAGGTTTCTACTTATGAGGAGAATGAGAAGGTGAGATATGCTATTTTTAGTGCTCTATCTAAAACTGAGTGAACTAAGGTTCTTTCTTTGGACACTGCTTATGAAGTTTGGAAGAAGTTAGAAGATCTTTATGAAGGAAATGATAGAGTGAAATTGACAAAGAAGCTGACAACAAAGCGTAGATATGAGAATATGAAAATGGAAGAAGGTGAAGATTTTGCAAGCTATTTCTAGAGGGTTGAACTTGTAGCGAATGATGTTAGGAATCAAGGGGGTAAACTGACTGATGAATGTATAATTGAGAAGATCCTAATAACCCTTCTAGAGTGTTATAGTGACAAGATTTCAGTTATTGAAGAAATGTATGATCCTAAGAAGTATACTAAAGAAGAGGTATTTGGAACCTTTACTGCATTTGAGATGAGAAAGTTTGGAAAGAAGGAGGAAAAGATAGAGACAAAATTTAAAGCAAAAAAGACTAAGGATGATACGAATAGTGATGGTTTTGATGAGTTGGAAGTGAACTTTACCAGGAAGTTGAAGAAAGGTACCGATAAGTGTAAATGTATGTTTCCCTTTAAATGTTTCAGTTGTGGTAATATTGGTCATTATGCTTCAAGATGTCCAAATATAAAGCTATACATAAGAAGAATAAGGACCACACAGATAAAGATAGAAAGGATAAGAAATATAAGAAGCTGTGTTATGTTAAAGAAGAAGCCAAAATCTCTGACAATGAATCTAATTATGGGGGTGATGATAGTGAATGTTTTTTTTAGCTTTGGAGAGTAAATATGTATTTGCTAACACTGGAAAATGTGCAAGAGAGAATGCTCCAGAGAACAAAAAGAGTGAGATGGAAGGTAATTTTGTCATCGCCTTTCATGCAAGACAGGATGAAGACTACTAGGTGATTGATAGTGGATGCTCTAATCACATGACTGGAGATAAGAGTAAGTTCACTAAACTTGAAAAGTATGATGGTGGTTTGGTCATGTTTGGTGATCTGATTCAAGAGTGAAGATTGTTGGAAAAGTTTCTATTAGCTTTGATGGAATTTACAACACTGATAATGTATATTATGTAAAGGGTTTGAGGCATAACCTTTTGAGTGTTGGTCAGATGTGTAGCTATGGTTTTAAGCTTGTGTTTCAGAATAATACCTATGAAATCAGAAAATGATCTAGAGATATGGTTGCTTCTGGAAGGAGAACTCATGGAAACATCTATCAGCTTAAGGGAATTGATGGTCAATGCCTTGTATCTCAAGTCAATGAAAGTTGGTTGTGGCACCGAAGAATGGGACATGTAAACTTTGATAATCCGGTCAAGATCAGTTCAAGAGATGTAGTCCAAGGTCTTCCTAGAATTGCAAAGCCTACTAATACTATGTGCAGAAGTTGTCAGTTGGGGAAATAAAAGAGAACCAGTCTTAAGGGAAAAGATCAATCTACTACCGAAATGATGGAGTTAATTCATATTGACCTCTGTGGTATGACTATAATAGGAAGCCTGAATGGTGACAGGTATTTCATGCTCCTTATTGATGATTATTCTTGAATGACATGGGTTTCTTTTCTTAGAGAAAAGACTTAGGATCTAGATAGGTTTAAAGTGTTTAAAGCAAGAGTGGAAAATGAAGTGAACCTGAGAATCAAATGTCTAAGATCTGATAGAGGTGGAGAATTCACTTCCAGTGAATTTAATACATTCTGTGAAGAGCATGGAATAAAAATACAATTCTTTTCTCTGAGAAACCCTCATCAGAATGGGGTAGTTGAGAGGAAAAACCAGATGGTACAAGAACTTGCAAGAACCATGATGAAAGAGTCAAATGTACTGGATGTGTACTAGAGAGAGGAAATACACACTGTTGTTTATGTTCTTAATAGAGTTCAGATTAGAGGCAACAACACAAAGACTCCTTTTTAGTTATGGACTAGTAAGACTCCTACTGTGAAGTACTTTAAGGTATTTGGAAGAAGATGTTACATTAAAAGACATGATGAAAATATTGGAAATTTTGATGCTAGATGTGATGAAGGGATTTTTCTTGGGTACTCTACTACTAGTAAGGCATATAGATGATTCAATAAAAGATTGAGGAAGATTGTTGAAAGTGATAATGTGAAAGTTGATGAAGACATGCACAAACCTATTGAGATAAGTGAAGTTGAAGTTGATGATCCTATCTATGGACAAGTACCTGAAGAGAATAAGGAGAAGGAAGAAGAAGAGGAAGAAGAACAGACTAAAGAAGAAGAA
Organism: Sequoia sempervirens; assembly: GCA_007258455.2. NCBI lineage: Eukaryota > Viridiplantae > Streptophyta > Pinopsida > Cupressales > Cupressaceae > Sequoia > Sequoia sempervirens. The sequence goes on along the minus strand of VDFB02047230.1, from coordinate 598,874,446 downwards.
GAAATTGAATTGAGACCTATTTCTAAGACTCCTAAGTATGTGCAGAAGAATCATCTAGAGGAATAGATAATTGGAGATAAGAATGAAGGTGTGAAGAAAAGAAGTAAAGTAGTAGGTGAGGTAAATCTATGTTTACTCTCTAAAATTGAACTTGAGTCTGTGAGTGAAACATGTGAAGATGAGAATTGGATGAGAGCTATGAAAGAAGAGTTGCAGAAAATAGAAAAGAATCAGACATGGGAATTAGTTCCTAGACCTGTGAATAAGAATGTAATTGGTTCAAAATGGGTGTTCCAGAATAAGCTAAATGAAAATGGTGAAGTTATAAGAAATAAGGAAAGACTTGTATGCAAGGGATAATCACAAGTTGAAGGCATAGAATTTGGAGAAACATTTTCCCCTGTGGCTAGAATGGAAGCTATTAGAATGTTTTTGACATTTTCTTCCCACAAGGATTTTAGAGTATATTAGATGGATGTCAAGTTAGCATTTATGAATGGTGAATTGGAGGAAGAAGTATACATGGAACAACTTGAAGGATTTTAGTTATCTGAAAAACTGGATATGGTTTGTAAGTTGAAGACAACATTGTATGGACTGAAGCAAGCTCCCAGAGCTTGGTATGCAAGATTGGATAGATACTTGACTAAAAAAGGATTCATCAAAGGCTCTACTAACAAAAATATTTACTTCAAAGTGCAAGGTAAAAAAATGTTAATAGTGGTAGTATATGTTGATGATATCATCTTTGGTGGAAATGAAGGCATGTGTAAAATATTTGTAGAAGAAATGCAAAAATAATTTGAAATGTCCATGATTGGTGAGTTGAATTTCTTTCTTGGTCTTCAAGTAAATCAAATTGATAAGGGGATATTCATTTCATAATCTAAGTACATGAAATAGATGTTGAAGAAGTTTGGAATGGATGATTCCAAACCGGTTAGTACTCCTATGGTGACCAGATGTAAGCTGAGTAAAGATGATGAATATGCTAAAACTGATCAGAGAAAATACAGATCTATGATTGGTGGGCTGTTGCATCTTACTACTACCAGATTGGATATTATGCATGCAGTATTTTTAGCTTCCAGATTTCAAGCAGATCTTAAAGAGGCACATGTTACAATAGTAAAGAGGATATTTAGATATCTTAAAGGTACACCAAATTATGGCCTATTGTATCCTAAGGGTGCTTATTTCACCTTGAGTTCTTATACTAATGCGATTGGGCTGGTTGTGTGGATGACTAGAAGAGTACCAGTGTGGTGGAAGATTGGTTTCTTGGTCGAGTAAGAAACAAGACTCAATTTCTTTATCCATTGCGCAGACATAATACATTGTTGCAACATCCTATTGCACATAGGTTTTGTGGATGATGCAAACTTTGAAAGACATTGGAGTAATATGTGATGAGCCTATTCCTATTTTCTGTGACAAAAAAAGTGCTACAAACAATTCAAAGAATCTGGTTATGCATTCAAGAACAAAACACATATCTATAAGATATTATTTCCTGAGAGAAAAAGTGTTGGAGAATGAAGTCATATTGGAGTATGTGACAACAAAGGAACAAATTGCAGATATATTTACTAAGGCTCTTCTGAAGGATACTTTTAAGTATCTTAGGGAGAGGTTGGGGGTCATTGGCCCTCTGAACTAGGTGCACATGAAGGTGCATCAGTCCAATGAATTCACAAATTCTTCATTTATTTGGACTGATGAATGGGTCTACTCTATAGGGGGAGTAGAAAAGGTTTTCATTATTGCAGTATGAGTTGAATGGGTGTACTCCTAAGGGGGAGTGATCAGTGTTTTTGATCTTTTCCATTGATGTCAAAGGGGGAGAGAGAGTCATGTGAAAAATAGTATGAAAAGGAAGAAAAGGTGTCCTCCTAGAATATTGTGTAGGATGCTGTCTTTGATGGTTTTTCACATCATGTGTTGCCATCAATGATAAAGGGGGAGATTGTTGCAAGTATGGGCATATTTGGTGGTGTTATCATTAATGTTGTCATTGATGTCAACACAATTCGGTATATTGCATATTGTGCATGTATAGTTGAGATATTGTTGAGATGTTGTGAGTACATGGGTCTATCTTTATGATGTTGCAGATGTGCTGAATTGATGAGTTTCCAAGTGCTTTTGAGAAAATTAATAAAGAGAGAAGTCAGAGTTATGAATGTGTTCAAAATGTGTTCTGGTATGTGCTCTGCATTTCTCCTATGTTGATCCTATGCTTGTGTGGATTTGAAGGGTTGTTTTTGATGATCTGATGGTGATATCTACTGATTTGTAGTTTCTGGTTTGATGAAGTATGAAAGTTGTGTTCACCGGTGTGTGAACCATTCTGGTAGAGTTAGCTTTCTGTGATTGGGAGAAATGTTTTTGTTCCACAGTCCTCCACTATTCTATTTCAGATCTTACAGATCTAGAATGTGTCTTATAATGGTGTTCTCCTGGTTTTGGCAAAGATGCATGTTGTTTGGTGATCTGGAAGTCAAGTTTCAGAGTTGTTGTATGTGTTTGCATAGTCCAGATGGACTAATGGAAGGATTTCGGTATTCAAAGATTGTTGCACTTGTTGCGGATGTATCTAAAGGAACTTGAGATGTGTTCTCATGCATAATGAAGTGTTTTATGTCATCCGCGTGCTATCTTCTTGTTGGGAAGAATGTACATCAATGTTCATTTATATTTTCATTAGGTTTGGCTGACCTAGTGTTTACAATTCATTTGAAGAATTAAATTCAATTAAGGATGCATGTGGTTGATCTGAGACATTATTTTTGGTCTTGGTTAATTATTTTTATTGGTCCACTCTCATTCCTTTCCACCACAGGAATGTTGAGTTGCCAACCTAATTTGAATCTATGAAATGAGGCATATGTGGCCAACCTTGGAGAAAGTTTATAAGGTTGAAGATGGTATAAATGCAAGTCAAATTGTGAAGAATTGAATGAGGATGGAAAAGTAAAAAATTAATCCAAAAATTAAAAGAGTAGAAGTGTGTGAAAGTGAGTTGAGGTAGCAATACTTCATTGTGTTAGATTCCTGAAGGAAGTGAGCTAAAGGTTTCTGCAATATTTTGATCAAGGCTATGGATGGGGGTTAATTTTTGTGGTGGATCTTTTGTTTTCTTTTGTATTTGTAGGCAATGAGCCTCCCTATTGGACAGTGAGTCCTTTCTATAGGTAGTGAGCATTTGTACCTGGACAATGAGTCCTCTTCTGGGTAGTGAGCCTTTGTATTCAATTTTGTAATCACTTTATATTGTGAGTTAATCCTCATCGTGGTTTTTCCCTCATTGGGTTTTCCACATAAAATATAGTGTTCATTGTGTTGACTTTATTTTTTGTTATCTACATTTCATGTTCATAATTAATAACAGAATAGTGTGGTTTTAAAGTTAATAAGTGTTGAATTTTTAAGGTTAAATTTGGTGACAATTGATTCACCCCCCCTCTCAGTTGGCATGCGCCTTTTAATAGTTTCCTTTCATTTCATGCATTTTTTCATTTAACTATTAAACCATTAGATTAATGCTTTTGAGTTGTTAGCACGCCCTATGAGTTTTGGTTTATAAACTCAAATATATATTCGTACAAGATGCTAATGCATTGCACTATCATCCATCTCATGTGCTAGCATCCTCTTCTTTAGAGGTAGTCAGTTCATAGTTTGAGACCCTTGTGGTTTTCTCACCCATTTCCTGAAAAACTTCCATTAAAAAACATAAAAAAAATTGAACTTAGCTTGCCCTTCCTTTTTAGCCTATTTCCTTGAGGTGGTCTTGAGGTAGTTGAGGGAAATTCACTCCTTTTAGGATATTCTATGTCTTAGAGACTTGGGATTAGCGAATCCACCCATCTACATTTTGGTGAACCTAATGTGAAATTTCTCTTTTTCATTTCTTTGTGTTGAATTTTTTTCCATCGGGTCTTGGGTGTGTTATAGATTAGTTTGTCATGAAGCTTTTATGAGCTTTATGACCCAATCTACAACCTTTGGATTCATTGTAAGAATAAGTATTTGACACATGAGAATGGAATCTAAGAAGGTTACTTCAGGTCAAATTGGTCCCTCTCTTGAGGATTTGGCTTCAAGGTTGTCTACTAGATTCTCTAGTCCCTTTAGGGGAGCTACCACTCATGTTCCTACCTCCTGCTTCTCCTTTCATTTATTTTTTGGAGAAAAATGTTGGTCTTGAGGTCCCTATGGAGTAACTCCTTTCCATAGAAAAGAGGCTTGAGGATTTTGAGTAGTATTTGGTAAAATATCATAGTCTCACCCAAGCGGCTACCATTGTCAATAGATTAAGAACCATGTTGGACAAGAATTAGAGAGGTATAGAAATTATCTGAAGTATCATAGACATTGTGGATACCTACATCCCAACCTATAACTCTAACTTTGGTATTACCTAAGATGTTGGCTTCAAGATCCCTATAAAATAGCTGGAAGTCTCGATGCCCAAAGTATCAATGTATATGGCTGAAATGGGTCCTTATATAAAAATTGCCTCAATGTCTAAGTAGACCCACACTATCAAAGTAAACAAGGCACCTCTAGGATTCAATTTTTCCACTCCTAATGTTTATACTTTTGGTGGACATACTGATATCCCTATTGGACTTGGTATTAGAGGCTCTATTGGTATGGGGACTGGTAGCTCAAGTAGTGGTTCCTCTAGTCCTATTTCGTCTATTGATCTCATCTTGAATGTCTATTGTAAAACATGGGGTGCATGTAGAACCATATAGAAAACCTCACCGAATCTTCTTCATCTCAACCCATGTTCCAGCCTTTCTTTCACCAAAATTCTTGACCTATCACCATATTAAACACTCTTATCCCTTAGAGGATGGAGACTCCTAAGTTTGAGAAGTATAGTGGTTGTGGAGACCCTCAGATGCATGTGTTAGATTTCAATGCCATGTGCACTAAATTCTTCCCCCATGGTGCTCTGATGGTGAAGCTTTTTTTACATTCTCTTAAAGACATTGCCCTACATTGGTATTGTTCTTTGCTGAATAACTTTGTTTTCTCATTTGATTAGTTAGTGAATTAGTTCCTTAGACAATTCCAGGCTAATATTGGGAGAAAGATGGCATTCGCCGATCTTGTCTAATATAAGCAAGGATAGCATGAAAATATTACTGATTTCATTTCTCATTATCAAGCTCTATTCTCTCAAATTTCTTACCCCTTACCTGATTCTAATGTCCAGAACCTTTTCATTGGGAACTTGTAGTGATCACTATGAGAAAAGTTTTCCCTAATGAAGTAACTTTCCTTCATACATCTGTGTGCAGCATTGTGTGAGTATTAGCAGATGGTTACTTAGTTCGAGGATTCATCCTCGTGCTCCCATTTGGATAATTAGTCAACAGTGTCAATTTCTAGTGATTCAAGAAAGAACAAGGGCATCACAAATATGGTCTCTATTCCCAAAGGAAAAAGTATAGGACACAATAGAAATTTTACAAAGTTGTCTAAATACTATACTAGTATCTTGCAAAAGCTATGAAAGGATAAAATTATAACATTTCTAGAAATCTAACCTCTCTTCAATTTGTATCCACAATGGTACAATGCACAATAGTTTTTTCAATTCTATCGAGTACACAAACATGATACCAAGCAATGTGTTCACCTGCATCATGAGATTGAGGATCAGATCAATGATGGGAATATCTATCTCGAGGGAAGGAAAGAAGGAAATAAAACTACAAAAAAATTGTAGGTAAGCCTAACAATCAACTATAGATTTACAAAAAAAATTTCCCTTCCCATTCTGCTAACCTAGTTACATAGTCTTCTGCATCTTCTAATCTTATCTTGTCTAAGTATGTGAACATTTTCTCATTCACTCATATGCCTCCTACAAAAAATGTGAGCATTTTTCTTGATATAGCCTTCACCTCACATGATCTTCCTTTGAACAAAGATCCTTCTCACTTTATGTTCCCACTAGGGTCAATGGTAACATCGTCATGGGTATTATGGTTGACCTCTCGAGCCAAGTGAATGTAATCACATAAGAGGCCTTATTCATTAATAGTCTTCATAAGGATAAGTACGATGATTTGCAAGCCACTCTTCACACTTATGATGGATTTTCCATTGTCCCTATGGGTACTATATCTTTGCTAGTCTTGGTAGGGCCTAAGGCTATGGGTGCCTCATTTGTAGTAATTCTAGAGTTTGACTTGTTTAGGGCTAGGATATGAATTCCATGGTTAGCCTCCACGAATGTGGTTGCCTCTATTGTCTACAAATGTCTAAAATTCCCCCATGAGGATATAATGCATGTTGTTCATGATACTAGCTATAAAATGTTGGTATCACATGGGGCCTTTGATTTGGATCACTTTTGGCCTACCCTAGTTGGACCAGTCCCTCCTAGGGGGGATATATTGTATCAAGATTATATCAAGTATAAGATTGGGGGCTTGGTGCCAAAAGCTAGTTTTCCTATGTCTCTATGAAGGCTTCTATACTCACTCAACAACAAGCTACCTCTTCTACCCCATAAAAAGGATAGGAGAATTTTTCTCTTGCTTTGGAGCCTTCTCCTTCCTCATCTTCTACACCATCTACTTCTTCTTCTTGTCCATTGGTGGCATCCTCGGTTCTTGCTTATGTGCCTCAAATAGGAAATGGAAAGGTTCCTATGTGACAAAAAATCAAAGCATCAAGCTTTCTAGTTGCCTATCTCATCCTCCATGACCTTTGACTATTCCTCCACCTATCCCTTGGGTAGTGAATGGGAAGAGGCTCATTGTCGAGGCATTTGTCTTTGATTCTCCTTTTTTCACCATTTCTACTCTTATGCCTCCTCCTCCTCCCACCTAGGAGACTACCCTTTCATTGACAACAGTCATGAAGGATGCTCCCACACTGGAGCAACAACCTCTAGCCTCTTCTCAAGCTGCATCCTCTAATTCTCATTATTGATGTAATGGGATTTCACATGAGCGTAAGCATCAATGAAAGATGCTAGCTAAGGAGCACATTTCCATGCAAAAGATCAAGGAGGAGCTCATTGTTTATGTTCCTACTTCTTTTGTTGCTCCACCTGTTTATGTCTCCTTTGCTTTAGTTCCCATCACTTTTGTCCTACGTCTAGCTCTTCCAACTAGTCCTGATGGACCTCACCCAAAAAGGGTATACGTATTCATTGCTACTTCTATGAAGCATCCTCTTCTCATGTCTCTTCTAGATATTCCTCCTTTTTTGCAGCCAGTTGACATGCCTCATACATAGGTGGTGTCCTTTGCATCTCCTTGTTCTTCTTTTTCTTCTACTTCATCTATGGAGATTCAACATCCCCTTTTGAAGTATATGTTGGAGGATGACCTCAAATCGAGTGATGCTCATAAGAAAGGTTCGTCTTCTTTGGAGTCTAGTTCTATCTTGGCTTGCATCCTCCTTGTGATGGAGGTAACCCCTGCTTCCCCGAAGTTGGTCACTGCCACTCTTCCCAAGGTCAATAATGACTCTTGGGCACCTCATTTGTCTCTCACTATGTTGACACACAACACTCCTAAGAAGTGCATGTTCCACTTGGTGGAAGATATCTTGACTCTATCTTTAATTTTCACAAAATTGATGACCTTCACCTAATAGGAGCTTGACAAAAAAGACCTCGAGGGGCCTTCTTCCTTGGATCTTGTTGTAGGAGAGTCAGAGGGTACTGACCTTACTATCCCTCCCTTTCAAGATCATCCTCCTTCCCCCTATAATGATCTAGATTGGGAGTAGGACAATCTACTAGTGGATCAGGACTAGGGTGGTGCCTCCTTCCACATCTATAGATTAGTTTTATTTGTTTGTTTGTGTTCCCTAGTGCTTGCCTTTTAATGTTTGTGCCCTTGCCTGGAGGACAGTCATTACCCTTGTAGGTTCTTGAATACATGAGTGGAAATCTATTGTAAAATTCTTCTATTTGTTTCATCATTCTTCTATATGTCATAATCTTGCTTTTCAACATCAAGGACAATGCAAATCATTGCAAGTATTTAGGCCTTCTTTCATGTTGACCCAATTTTTATATTACTTTATCTTCATGTTCTCTTCTTCATGTTGTAAGAAATTTTGGGATTGATGACAATTCATATATATACTATATTGAAATGAAGGGAAAGGGCTATCCTTCCTTAAAATAGGAATGTGTGATAAGGGGACTAGTATATCAAAGCAAAAGGGGGTGTCCACCTAATAAAAAATCCACCTTTCCAACATTCATTAGGAAGAGGGGTAGTGCCACAAATGATTAGAATTTACTTACAACCCTCAAGGTGAGTCAACCCTAGGTTTTGGATAAAATAACTAAAAATCAGTTTTGGGAGAAAGATAAAAGTGTTTTAACAATTAAACCTATGAGATCTCACACTTGAAATATGAAGTATTATGATAACACTATAAGAAATAAAAATTAACCAACAGATTTGAGAAGGTTAGGATGGTGTTTACTTGGCTCCAAAAGTGGATTTCAGGCTCTGTTGAAGGACATATTTTCCCAAGGGCGAATGGGTCTCTATATAGGGGTTTGAAAACTATTTATATAGTCCTTGGATCCTAGATCTAAGCTTTTGATTCCACCAGCTTTGATTGTCGGAAAGCTGAAAATAAAATTTTTAGGTGAGTTTCCATGTCTTGAAAACTTTGCAAAATTCCATTTTTGATCCAATGTTAGTCCTTCACCTACAAATCTGAAAACACAAAGAGAGGATATTTTTTTTTTTTTGGTGGATAAGGTTTTTCCTTGGTCAAACCCTAGTTTTGTAATTAAACCTAGATAATGAAATAATAGTTCAAAATGAAGGAATTGATGAATGAAAAATCTATGTCACAACTCACCAAACCCTTTAATGGATGCCCTTAGATGTTTGAAGTATAACACATCTCTCTAAGGATTGGATCTTGCATGAAATGGCTTGATTTGATGCTTGAAAACTTGAAACACATCACAATGTTAGCTCCAAAAACATGCATGAACACACATAACTTTGACATGATGATATGATCTTAATTTTTGTTGTAGATGCTTGATAAATCTACTCTTCAATGCTCTTGAAAATAATCTTTTCTCTTGTAATTGATCTCTTGGAGTTCTAGATTGATTCTAGGTTTTGAATTTGATAAAAAGACCTTGTACTTATAGGTGTTTCCTTAATTACCTAACAATTAAACACCACAAGATGACCTTTGCAATTTGAATTTAGATCATTAAAATAGCACCAAAAATATATTAAAAAATAAGATCCAAGACTTAAGGAGGACCTATTTTCCCTTGGGTGAATGGGTCTTGTTGTGTAGTTTTTCGTACACATGCCCCGCTAAAAGCAGGGACCCTCTTTCACTTTGTTTTTGGTGTTTTGGCCCTTTTCTTTTGAGATTTTGTCTTATCTAGGCATGTGCTTAAAATGTATACTTTGAATGCCTAAGTGTTTCCCCAGGTTATTCATTGAAAATCTTGAGTTCTAGATGAATTTCGGGCTTTTGCCCTGATTCAGGATTTTTTGCCTTAGTCAGATTTTCTCGGATCATGCTTGATCTTTAGCTGGACCCTTGTTGTTCAGGAATTCTAGGGATCCACAGATTTTCGCGTATTCTGGATTTTCCTGAATTTTTCTCTATCGTTAGATTCTCGAAATCCTTTTCAGGCTGTCTTGTTGATTATGTTGTTGGCTCCATGCGTATCCTGAGGGGTGTATCTAACTTGGTTTCTAGGTCTCTTGGATTATTTCATGCTAGGGTCAGTTAGTATTGCATCATTTGTCATCTCCTAGCTGAATTATGAGCTTGACCATGTGCTAATGGTGGATGAATAGGGTTTTAAACCTAGGGGCAATGTCCTTTCCAATTATGTCATCTTAAAATGGGCCTAGAATGCAAAGAAAATCTATGAAAGGTCCATCCCTGACTTGCTCTGTGTTTAAATGTTTGAATTTCATGACTAATCCAGTGTTTGAGTAAAATCGTGATTCAGCGTCATAGTCCAAGATAACCCATCCCTTCTGAATTTTATTCACTATGACCTTTCAAGGTCGGTGTGATATCATATCGACCACCTTGAGGTTCACCGAAGTGGTCTTCCTAGGTTCATGTTGAATCACCGTGACACTATTGTTTCTTACACCGATGAAATCTTGTATGCATATACATCGCCGAGACTCCTAGTGGTCACCAAGATGTCATGGCGGGTCCCTAAAGTCCTATTGATCTTCTGTTCTATCACTGTAACTTTTGCTTTAGGCGAGACCTTTCACCGAGCATGTTTACTTCCACTGAGCTTTGTCCTTTTCAGTCTGAGAGACATCCATCTTTCGCTGGGACCTTACCACGAGATTCCAACTCTTGCCGATACTTTACATGATTCATTCTAACTACTGATGTTTGCCAAGACATTGTAGCAAAGCCTTCTTCTCTTAGCGAGCCTAGGTCTTTTTGCTGAGACCTTTGGCTAAATCCAAACTGAGCCCTAGTCGATAGGTCATCGTGACTTCTCCTAGACTTCATATCGATAAACTATTGTCTGGCCAAAGTGATTAATTAAACTTTGAAAGTCGGTGAAACATGGCTGATTCGTTGTGACTTTATATTGAAGAAAATCTCTCATCGACATGACTTTCACATTCGCTTTCGGCGAGATGTGCCCCATTCGGCATGGCTTCTTTCTGAATGAATTTTGTTTGGTCGAAATACACTCATCTGCTTCACTGAGACTTCACCTAGTCACCAGGATGTTACACCAAAACCACTAAGTCTTAGCGAGACCTATCCTAGTGACTTCCTTCGGCGAGACTCCCACAAGTCGCCGAGACTTTTTGGTGAAATGATTAACTCTTGTTGAAACCTTCATTTTGGGAATTTTTGTTTAGTCTGGAATTGTGCCTTAACCGTGGATTTTCGTCGAGTCCGGATTTCTCTGAAATCCGCCATCTCTGGAATTTTCAAAAATGCTCTTTGGCCCGTCCTTCGCTGGAATCCATCCTGGACAGATTTTTCTGAACTTTGATGAAACTAAAGAAACATGAAATAATTCGATTCGTTTAGAATTCATGATGAATTTAATGATTACTTCATGTCATATTTGGATTTCTCATGTGATTTATTGATGAAAAATGAACAAGTTTAATGATTAAGTAGGTGTTTCTAGGTTATCCCGTTGGAATCTGATCGGTCTAGAATTTCCCAAATTTCTCTTTGGCTCAAATTCCGCAGATGGTCTTGAAACCCAAAATTTGTTGAGGTCATTTTATATGAGATTTAATGACACCTTGACTATATGAGATGCATTCTAACGATGTTTTAATGGATTAACCTTGCTTTCCTATAGTTTTTACTATGGTTTTCATGTTGAGTGTAGGCTGAATCAAGCAAGGCAGCAACTGGTTCCTCATTGTCTGATGCAGAGAAGATTGAGTTGGTCATCAAGAGCAGGACCCCTGAGAACAAAGTCACTACAAATCGGGCAGAAGGTGTTTAAGAAGATTTATAAATAGTGGAGACACATTGATGACGCCCTGAGCAGCGTATACAATGGATCCATTGCTTTTTGAGATAATAACAGGAAGAAGGAAGATTGAGCCCAGGTTCTTGAGTCTGGAACAGTTGAAGAAGTGGTGGCATGATGTCTATGCACCAAGTAATGATGATCCTATGTCCGAGCACCAGCTAGACTACGACCACCTACCTTGTAGTTATTGACAAATACCTAACGCATGAGGCGGATTGGGATAAGTCGGCCAAACACTCAAAAGGAGAGATTGCGTCCATTGAGAATTGACCTAGGTTTTTTCCCCTGCCACTAGTTGTGGGCCTGGATGGGACGTTCCTGAAAGTACATGAAAAGCTAGATCAGGGCAGAGATAATAGGGAAGGGAGCTAATGATAGGCTGCGGTGCGATTTGTGCTACTCTATTACCTTCTCGCGCATTAGCCCAAACTGTATTGCAGATCTCAGGCCAACTAGGACAGGATGTGCATTTAATGCCTGTTTGACCCATTTTGAAGACTCTTTTGGTAGAGTTGTTGTGCTAAGTTATTGTTGTGAAACCCTTTCCTGGCCGACAGATTTTTGGGGAGTTCTATATATTGGGCATGTTGCCTCATTTGTAGAGGGTTAGAACAGTTAGAAATAGGTTAGAAGTTAGATAGAATATAGAAACAGAGCAAATAGTTATAAGTAGAGGTAGTTAGTAGCAAGTAGGTATTCTCAAGCAAATGTTGTAAGAGAAATATGGAATTATTGCTATAGTGGACAATTTAAATACAAGAAATGTCATTGTGATTTGGTGCCACACTTGTCTTCTTTTTTTTTGCATGGTCCTTTTATTCTATCTTTAAAATTTCTTTGAGAAGATTCATGTTTAGATTAGATTTAACTTAATAATGTTTGTAATTTAAAACTTGAATGTTGCAGCAATCCTTCAGTGCATACTTTTCGCAACCAACTGATTGTTAGTTGCTTTGCAAAGTTAGCCTGGACTTCATATTCCATGTGCCTAGTTCGATTGTGAAGATTCGTTCATTTCAACTACAAAAGGGATTGTTGAATGAATGTTCATGATTTGAAAATCTTAACACCTTAGAAGATTGCACTATTTTTCTATGAGATTGTAGATTTATTTTGGTCAAGCAGAGATCAATTTTTGAGGGATTGGTCCATTTCGAGTATTGGTTACTTACATTGTTAATTTTAGAAGTAGTATTAGATTTAGAAATCTCTCTAAAACCCTTGTCCTTTTTCTATTTCTTTGATAATGAGGTTAAATCTAGGATTGAGGCACCATTAGATTGTTAGATCTGATAAAATTGATTCAACATTTTGCTTGTAGTAAGGTCCCATTGTGATTACCAGCATTTTCACATTTCGTTACTGAGTTGTTTATGCACTGTCAAGACCTGACATTAGAGACCTTGGGGTTATCTCTTGAGGCTTACCAATAGAGATTTACCTTTCAAGAGAGATAGGATATCATATTTTGTCTAGCTGTTATTGTGCATAAAACACAATCAACAAGAATTGGTGCTAGAAGGAGGGCTTGAACAAGCAAGCTAGATGAATTTTTGAACACCATCTCTCCTGAGAGATTCAGAAGAAGAACAAGATTCACTCCAGGAGTGGAAGAATTTTAAGAGTTACCAGACCCCACTAGGTCAAGAAGGACCAATAGAAGGGGAGAATCATCATCTTCCCATCCATCTCATCCATCTCCATCATCCCCATCTTCATCGGGTTCATTTGAGTCTAAGGGCATTCCCAGTCCACAACCTCAATAGGTCATAAGTCAGCCATTACCACCCCCACCTCCACCAATGGCTTTCCTAGCAACCAACCCATCTCCACTAAGTTTTTCCAATTACAATCCAATGCCTAAAAACCCTGAACAGTTCTGTTCGAAATTCCATGCCAATGATCCAAATAGGACTATAGAGGAGCATATTAGGATTTTTAAGACTACCCTTAAGGATAGGGGAATTAATCATGAGGATGTTGCATGCAGACTTTTCCCATATTCCCTTGGAGATGAGGAATTTTGTTGGTATAACCATCTTCCTCCTGGGTCTATCATTGCTTGGTTTTAGCTGGAGACTGCATTTTTATAGAAATCTCAGATCCCAATTAGTGCAAATGAGTTACTTTTGTAGTTTACTAGAATCAAGAGGGAGGTAAATGAACTGATAGTGGCTTTCAATAATAGATTCCATAGGGCTTATGCTAGGTTGCAAACCCCTTATGTTGTAGATGATGCCTTCGACAGGGAGGTTTATTATGAAGCTTTGGATAGTTTAACATCTACTTTCATCAAATGGAAAGAAAACCCTCCTGGTAGCTTATTTGAAGCTTATGATGTGGCTGTTAAGGTGAGTATAGATTTGAGACAACACTTGTCCGGACCCTTGGCTAACCAAATACCTGTGATGAGTTCAGTCCCTCAATCACCCTTGGTTTCACACCTAGGCCATCCCCTAAGTCAGGCTACATTCATGCCAAATTACCATCCAAATATGAACCAACCTGCATTTTGTCATCAACAAGCTAATATACTTGGTTACTTACAGAACTTTGAGATATTTAATCAACCCTTGAACCATAGGTCATAGGATGTTTATATGCAGAATTCAGCTAGTATTATTCCTCCATCAAACAGTGTAGACAAGGAGAGGTTGGGTGCACTCATAGAGCTAGTTGAGAGGCTGAACACTGAAGTCACTTACCTAAGGCACCATAATAGTCAATCCCATGCAACCCAAAGGGGGATTCAGTCCAATTATGATCAAAGCAACTTGGATATGATGCAGACTCAAAGATGAAACTTTGACGGAGAACAATATCTTGATATAGGTCATGGAAGGCAGCCGCCACTTCATCATGATGGAGAAGCCCTAACTTCTTTGGATCAGCCAAACAATCAGGAGAAACCTAGTGAAGTTTATTTGGCAAAAACAACTCTTTCAGGATGGTGTAGGCTTCATGATACTAATCAACATTCTGAGTCAAACTGTCAAGAATTCCAGACTGCTGTGTCCATTTTCTAGCCAAAGGTTCAACATGCCAGCGGTAGTTCAAGTGGGCTAGAGCTAGTGTTGTCTAATCCTTATGACATATCAATCATGGTGGTGAATCATGTCCCATTTCCAAGAAGTGAAGAGAACAAACTAGAAGAAGAACAAGATAAAGGTGTTGAAATAGGGTATGTATATAGTGAAAAATCTATAGTTCAATCCTTTGGGGGTAATGAGGAGAATGATAATGGCCCACCAGATGAAGAAGAATATGCAACTGAAGAAGTTCATGCATTCCATCATGTGTCTACTTAGTATTTCCTAAATGGAGGATAGTCTGATGCTAATAAAGGAGGAAGCATTGAAGATAGCAGGGATGAATTGATAAATAGCTCTAAGGGAAACTGTTCTACCAGGATTACAAAGTAAATAGGGGAGTATGTGGTCAGATAACTCAAGAAAGTCAAGGTAAGTCTCTCTGCTCATGAGTTGTTAAAAGATCCTACCATTAGGGGTGTAGTACTAGGGTCTCTTGAAAAGGATACACTTACTGAACAAAAGGGTACTTCAGACCAAGTCAATACAAATACTTTTAAGGAGGTATTCCTATTTGAAACAAGCTCAGGAAATTATGTACTGACAGTTGACCCTCAGGGATGGGAGACTGAGGAAATCCTCATGTTGCATGATATGCCTATCCATAAATTTGGTAGTGCTGAAGCTTTGGTAAAATCAACAAAGGAGGTACAAGTATGGTTGTCAGATCATACAGAGGATGTACATCAAAGTTTAGGGAGTAGGCTTACTCCAATGAAAGAATTTCAACAACCTACTGGTGAATGTCCTATAAGGTGTGAAGAAGAACTTAATAAAAGAGTTGATATTCTGAGCAATCACAATCCAGAACTAGAACAAATGTCGATAGGAGGGGAATTTAGTAAAGATGTACTCAAAGATCAGTCTATGAGGCCTCTTGACAAAAATCATAACAAGGAAGTTACTAGTCATGATGAGGCTTTTACATCTTCAACATTGTTCCCTCATGAAGAAGGAGGGATATTGCATCATCAGTGGAGACCTCCTAACGACATAGATACCCGCTCTTCACTATTGGAGAAGGATGAATACCACATTCAGTCTACAACAATACAAAATCAGGTTATTTCTGTCTTTACTAAAAATTTGAAGTCTTATCAATTTGATTATAGGAATTTAGGAAAGGTAGCTTGCATATTGATTAATCATGGTCCTAATGAGTCACCTTAGTTATTGGTTATCCTTGACTATGAGGTTGAGTTTGAGTGCTATATTTTTGAGGTTTACTTTGCTGAATATAAAGATAAATTTGCATTCTTGAGGACTATTATCATCACCTTGTTGCTTATTCAAGCCCTGAAGGGTCAAATAGGGGTGGGTCTCAGTTCACCTTGTCTAATCAAGAGTGGTTGTGAGTCTCTTGTACGTAGTTAGGATAGTTTGCTTTAGATTTAGGTTTCCTTTCTACTTTGTTTGTTTTGGCTAGTGTGGGTTTGCTTTTGGTTTGTTTTGTTGTTTTGCTTTGCTCTTGCTTTGGGGGTTTCTCTATTTTCACTTGGATGTGTTGCACCTGCATGGAAAATCTACCTTCTTTGGAATTGTTCTAAGTATTTCTTTGGTGAACTTTAGTTTGGCATCTTGAAAGGATGGTTGAAGTCTTTGCTATTGCCAAAAGTCTTAATGTCAGATTTATAGAAGATTGAGTCACTGGCTTTGATTTGCATTTGAAGTATTCTAAAAATCTTATATCCATCATATATCTTAAGAATCCTGATGTTCCTATAAGAATCCTTGTGAGGTTTTGTCAAGTGAAAAATCCTATTTCTACTTCAGTGCCACTGTGGTTCTCAGCCCTGAGTGTGAGCTTCATTGTTCACAAGTTGAAATAAAAGTAACAAAAAGAATATCAAAAGAAAGAAAATGAAATATTGAATATCAAAAGAATAAATTCAACTGATCAGGGGTACCTGAATATCTCTATCGGGGCTATGGACGCTTGGCTGGCAGTAGAGCTATGTTCAGGAGAGTCACAACGATAACCTCGTCGGGGCTATGGATGCCTAACTGGCAGTGAGGCCCTATCCAGGTTGCTTTTGAAGTAAGAATCCTTACGTAGCTTGACTTGACTAAACTTGGTTTTTGTAGTAACTTAAGGAGGGAAATGAACTCATGTGCACACACTTGGATTTTTTAGTTTATGGAAAGTTTGATCTATCCTTTGGTTCTGATTCTTTAAATCCTTGCATTCTAACTTGTTTGTTTGATGGTGAGATTGAAACCAAAGATTCTAGGTTCTCGATTCCTGTTCGTCATTAAATGCTCTGGAGCATTTTCCTAGTAGAAGTCACCATTTGTTGTGTAGTTTTTTGCACACACACCCTGCTGAAAGTAGGGACCCTCTTTCACTTTTTTTTTGGTGTTTTGGCCCTTTCATTTTTAGTTTTTGTCTTACCTAGGCATGTGCTTAAAATGTATAATTTGAATGCCTAAGTGTTTCCCTAGGTTATTCATTGAAAATCTTGAGTTCTGGATGAATTTCGGGCTTTTGCCTTGATTTGGGATTTTTTGCCCTGGTCGGATTTTCTCGGATCCTGCTTGATCTCTGGCTAGACCCTTGTTGTTTGGGAATTCTAGGGATTCATGGATTTCTGCATATTCCAGATTTTCCCAGATTCCGCTCTATCGTCGGATTCCTGAAATCCTTTTCTGGCTGTCCTATTGATTATGTTGTTGGCTCCATGTGTATCCTGAGGGGTGTATCTAACTTGGTTTCTGGGTCTCTTGGATTATTTCATGCTAGGGTCGTTCAGTATTGCATCATTTGTCATCTCCTAGCTGAATTTTGAGCTTGACCATGTGCTAATGGTGGATGAATAGGGTTTTAAACTTGGGGGCAATGTCCTTTCTAGTTATGTCATCTTAAAACGGGCCTAGAATGCAAAGAAAATATACGAAAGGTCCATCCCTGACTTGCTCTATGTTTAAATGTTTGAATTTTGTGACTAATCCGGTGTTTGAGTAAAATCGTGATTCAGCGTCACAGTCTGGGATAACCCATTCCTTCTAGATTTTATTCGCCGTGACCTTTCAAGGTTGGTGTGATATCATATCGACCACCTTGAGGTTCACTGAAGTGGTCTTCCTAGGTTCATGTTGAATCACTGTGACACTATCGTTTCTTACACTGATGAAATCTTGTATGCATATCAGTCGTCGATACTCCTAGTGGTCGCCAAGATGTCATGGTGGGTCCCTAAAGTCCTACTGATCTTCTGTTCTGTCACTATAACTTTCACTTTCAGTGAGACCTTTCACCAAGCATGTTTACTTCTGCTGAGCTTTGTCCTTTTCAGTCGGGGAGACATCCATCTTTCGTTGGGACCTTACTGCGAGATTCCAATTCTTTTTGATACTTTACATGATTCGCTATAACTACTGATGTTCACCAAGACATTGTAGCGAAGCCTTCTTCTCTTAGCGAGCCTAGGTATTTTCGCTGAGACCCCTGGGTGAATCCAAACAGAGCCCTAGTCGACAGGTCATCGTGACTTCGCCTAGACTTCATATCGATAAACTATTGTCTGGCAAAAGTGATTAATTAAACTTTGAAAGTCGATGAAACATGGCCAATTCACTGTGACTTTATACCAAAGAAAATATCTCATCGACATGACTTTCACATTTGCTTTCAATGAGACGTGTCCCATTCAGCATGGCTTCTTTTCGAATGAATTTTGTTTGGCCAAAATACACTCATCTTCTTCGCTAAGACTTCACCTAGTCACCAGGATGTTACACCGAAACCACTAAGTCTTAGCGAGACCTATCCTAGTGACTTCCTTCGACAAGACTCCTAGAAGTCATCGAGACTTTTCGGCGAAATGATTAACTCTTGTCGAAACCTTCATTCCGGAAATCTCCATTTAGTCCGGAATTGTGCCTTAACCGTGGATTTTTGTCGAGTCTAGATTTCTTTGAAATCTGCCATCTCTGAAATTTTCAAAAATGCTCTTTGGCCCATCCTTCACTAGAATCCGTCCTGGACAAATTTTTCTGAACTTTGATGAAACTAAAGAAACATGAAATAATTCGATTCATTTACAATTCATGATGAATTTAATGATTATTTCATGTCATATTTGGATCTCTCATGTGATTTATTGATGAAAAATGAACAAGTTTAATGATTAAGTAGGTGTTCCTAGGTTATCCCGTTGGAATCTGATTGGTCTGGAATTTCCCAAATTTCTCTCTAGCTCAGATTCCGCAGATGGTCTTGAAACCCAAAATTTGTTGTGGTCATTTTATATGAGATTTAACGATACCTTGACTATATGAGATGCATTCTAATGATGTTTTAATGGATTACCCTTGCTTTCCTATAGTTTTTACTATGGTTTTCATGTTGAGTGTAGGCTGAATCAAGCAAGGCAGCAACTGGTTCCTCATTGTCTGATGTAGAGAAGATTGAGTTGGTCATCAAGAGCAGGACCCCTGAGAACAAAGTCACTATAGATTGGGTAGAAGGTGTTGAAGAAGATTTATAAATAGAGAAGACACATTGATGATGCCCTGAGCAGCGTATACAATGGATCCATTGCTTTTTGAGATAATAACAGGAAGAAGGAAGATCGAGCCCAAGTTCTTGAGTCTAGAACAGTTGAAGAAGTGGTGGCATGATGTCTATGCACCAAGTAATGATGATCCTGTTTCTGAGCACTGGCTAGACTACGGCCACCTACCTTGCAGTTATTGACAAATACCTAACGCATGAGGCGGATTGGGATAAGTTGGTCAAACACTCAAGAGGAGAGATTGCGTCCATTGAGAATCGACCTAGGTTTTTTCCCCTGCCACCAGTTGTGGGCATGGATGGGACGTTCTTGAAAGTACATGAAAAGCTAGATCAAGGCAGAGATAATAGGGAAGGGAGCTAATGATAGGCTGTGGCGCGATTTGTGCTACTCTATTACCTTCCCACACATTAGTCTGAACTATATTGTGGATCTCAGGCCAACCTGGATGGGATGTGCATTTAGTGCCTGTTTGATCCATTTCAAAGACTCTTTTGGCTGAGTTGTGCTGAGTTATTGCTGCGAAACCCTTGCTTGGCCGACAGATTTTTAGGGAGTTCTATACATTGGGCATGTTGCCTCATTTGTAGAGGGTTAGAACAGTTAGAAATAGGTTAGAAGTTAGATAGAATATAGACACAGAGCAAATAGTTAGAAGTAGAGGTAGTTAGTAGCAAGTAGGCATTCTCAAGCAAATGTTGTAACAGAAATATGGAATTGTTGCTATAGTGGACAATTTGAATACAAGAAATGTCATTGTGATTTGGTGCCACACTTGTCTTCTTTTGTTTTGCATGGTCCTTTTATTCTATCTTTAAAATTGCTTTGAGAAGATTCATGTTTAGATTAGATTTGACTTAATAATGTTTGTAATTTAATACTTGAATGTTGCTGCAATCCTTCAGTCCATACTTTCACAACCAACTGATTGTTAGTTGCTTTGCAAAGTTAGCCTGGACTTCATATTCCATGTGCCCAGTTCGATTGTGAAGATTCATTCATTTCAACTGCAAAAGGGATTGTTGAATGAATGTTCATGATTTGAAAATATTAACACCTTAGAAGATTGCACTATTTTTCTGTGAGATTGTAGATTTATCTTGGTCAAGCAGAGATTAGTTTTTGAGGGATTGGTCCATTTCGAGTATTGGTTACTTACATTGTTAATTTTAGAAGTAGTATTAGATTTAGAAATCTCTTTGAAACCCTTGTCCTTTTTCTATTTCTTTGATAATGAGGTTAAATCTAGGATTGAGGCACCATCAGATTGTTAGATCTAATAAAATTGATTCAACATTTTGCTTGTAGTAAGGTCCCATTGTGATTACCAACATTTTCACATTTCATTACTAAGTTGTTTATGCACTGTCAAGACCTGACATTAGAGACCTTGGGGTTATCTCTTGAGGCTTGCCGATAGAGATTTACCTTTCAAGAGAGATAGGATGTCATATTCTGTCTGGCTGTTATTGTGTAGAAAACACGATCAACAGGTCCTAAGTTTTAAACCTAGGACACATTTTCCAATATGTTAAGTTCAATGTAGGCATTAATTAAATGTGGATTTCCATTTCAGAAAATAAAATTAATTAGGCTTGTGAATGCATAATTAGGCTAATTAAAGGCTTATTTAAGTCCAATTAATTAAGGGGATGCAAACATAGTGTGAAAATATAAAGGTCTACATTTTTATACACTACATTTAGTCCACACTTTAGTGAGAGTATGAACTTGCACTCAAAATGACACTAAAGTAGATGAATAAGTCAAGAGAGGTCTAATTGTACAAGTGTTGGAAAGATAAGATGACAAAGGTCAAGGAGGGTGATCAAGCCCCCCAAGATCCAAGATCTTGTGGCAAACCAATAAAGGCACAAAGAGACACATTCCTATAGCAACAACACAAGATGCACAATCATACACTATCAAAATTAATGGGAAAAGAAAGAAAAGGAAGGATGGACTAGCCATAGTTGCAATGTTGTCCATAAAATGTGTTCACAAGTGAAACCCTATTGTACACTATACAAAAAAATATACTCACGAGGTCTAGTGAAATCCGGTATCCATTAGGTGAGCCCCAAGAAAATGAGAAACACACACTAGGTTGGTATGTACCCACAAAAGAGGTGGCTGATGGAAAATTCATGCTAGGTCTACAGGATCCAATATGTCAACCATACCAAAATTTATATCTCCTGATAACTTTGAAAAGGTGCCACAAAAATAGTCAAAGGTTCCACAAGGCTAGCAAGCTGCAATATGCTAGACACTCATGAAAAAAAAGGAACCATTGACAAGCAAGTTGTGTTATGTTTGGTCTCCATGACAAAGTTGTAAATGCAATAGGATAGGATAATTAAAGTGGATTTTCTTAATTCATGAAATGTCTCTCTTTATGGAACATCACACTCGATATCACCATCAAGAGAGGACTAGTTGAGGATAAAAAAATTGCACCTTAGGGAATGCAAACCATAACATTACCACTAAGAGGAATGCCATATGCCAAGAAAGGTTGCACTCTTGAAGGTCATCAAACTGAATGTCATCGCCAAGAAGACACATCACATGAAATAAGAAGAAAACACTTTGAAGGGAATATGAAAACAATGAGTAGGGACACATATGCACCCAGTTTAAAGAAATTGCTAAACACCATGTTGTGAGAAATTAATTCAAAGTAGAAAATGATAAATTCCAAATGATAAAGAAGATAAAGCTACGTCATGAAAACGGGTTGCCCCCAAAATGGAAACACATAAGGGATCCAGGGATTTTGGGTTAACATTATGTCTTTTCTATAATGATATAAGAGAGCTCGGAATCATCATCATTCCCCAAATACTTGTAGAACAATGAACACAAAGGAATAATTACACATAGAGAGAAAAGACAAAGGAAAAGCCTTTTGGTTCAACATGGAAGAAACCTAAATGTCTCGACGCTTTGCATCATCCCCTAAAGGAAAAGACAAGATAAGAGAAAAATAAAACTTTATGACATATAGAAGAATGGAGATACAAATAGAAGAATGCCACAAAAGTTTCGCTTCCTTTGTATCCTTGCACCAATGGAGTGAAAAGGGTCATCCAAAGTAGGCTCACAAACATATAAAGATACACTAAGTAGCATGATACAAGGGGATCACATTATAGACATGTAATCACACAAAACATGAAAAGAAAACAAAGACAAGACTAGTATGGCTCATACAAGTCAATCTATAGTAGGTCATCTACATCCCAATCATGTTCATCATAGGTGGAAGGTGGAAAACTATCCAAAGGGAAAATTACAAGTGTCGTACTAGGAGCATCACTAGGTTCAATACTTGGTGAGTCACTCTTGTTAGGGGGATCATCATGGTTGTTATCATCTAAGTTCATGGAAGAGAAAAACAATAAATTCAACTCATTATGCACTTCCTCATCAATATTTGCTTGAGTTAAATTTTGATCTTGATTTGTTTGTTTTCTCTTTTCTTCTAACTAATGAGCAATAACATGACATCTACACCTATTCTCTTTAGCATTTCAGTTTCTTCACAATTTTCAAGTTGTGAAGTTGTAGGAGTGGGTTTATATCAACCATCAATTTCTTTTATTCTCATAAGGGAAGAATGAAAGAAACCATGGAATGTTGTTCAACCACTATCTTTTTGACTTTATAAACTTTTTTGACCTTAGGAGGAATGATAGGACTTATATGATTATCTCTTGGTATTTTATAGGAAATAGGTGTAGGAATCATGGTTGGTTTTTCTTGGTTACTTGGAAGGGCTTCTGGTTCAATCATGGCTTCATCAATGATAGGAGACTTAATCATGGGTTGAGGAATGTTGCTAAGGGATAATTTTTCTATGCATTTTTCCTTGAATTTATGATAAGATTTTAAAAAGAAGTCATCACGAGGCTTAATATGTTCCATAGATTTGAGTTGAAAGAAATCCAATGAGAAATTCCCATGAGAAGACAAAGGATTAAAGCCACTATGATGCACAATAAAGATATCATTGTCGAATGGAAATTTTAAGCATTTATCCACTATCGATAGGATGACATCCATGGAGTGTAGCCATAGATAACCAAGCTTCATGCTAAATTGGTTTGATGATGGGATGACAGAGAATGAGACATTCAATTTTTTTGGTCCAAATTTTAATGGGAGAGTGACCAAACCTATTGTAGGGAAAATAAAACCATTATGTGTTTTGATCCATGCTTTTGATTATTCATAAGAATCTTGATAAAGTTCATGCACAAATAAGAATTCCTCGATAATCACATTCTCTACACACACGAGATCAATTAATATCCCATTAGTAGGCTTGTCATTGATTCTTTTGGTAATGTAAAGAGGACCATCAAGTGCATGTTTGATTATTTCATTTGGTGAGAAAGGAATGTCAAGAGACATTTTTGTTTAGACCTTACAAGGTTGAACGTCAATGAGGTTAACCATAGTATAGATATAGAATCATACTCATTATCACTCATGTTATCATTAGTCATGTCAACATTCATTACATCATTCTTGGTATCACTAGCTTTCACAAATGAGATGTTATGATTTGGCATGGGATTGGTAAAGATTTAAAAAAATTGGTTGAGTGGGGCAAAAAAATTATTTCCTTGATCATTAACACCACCAATTTGGATATGATTAGAATCAATGAGGTCTTGCACGATATGTTTAAGACACTTACAATGTTCTGTATCATGTCCATTTTGTCGGTGATAATGGAAAAAGGAATTAGCATTATAGTTTAGAGGTAAATGCTTAGTAGATAAAGGGTTTAGATAATAGGAGGTAAGGTAATTAATTTTTTACCCAGGAGTTGCAACATGATGGAATGGAGGGTATTGAGTAATAGTGAAAATTATCTATTGTGTTCTTTGAATTGATATGAATTTTTTGTTTTTATAGAAGCCACTTGAGACTTGACATGTTGACTTGTTTGAGGTGGGTTGATTTGTATAAATATCTTATTTTGTTTCTTGAATGGTTGGAAATTTTTATGGGACACAAACTCATATTTCTTAGACCAGATAGAGGGAGTTTTCACTTCACGATGACTAACTGAATTCTGATAGTCATAGAGATCCATGCAAAAATGTGTAAAGGAGGGAAATTTCATCATCCCAAGATTTTCTTGGATTTTGTGTTGTAAATTTTTAATGAACATTGTTTGAATATCAGCATTGAGAATCTTAATATTGATTTGTGAGTAAAGCAATTTGTATTGTGCTATAAAATTAGTGATCTTTTCATCATCCTTTTTTTTTACACTTCATTAAATCAGCTAAGGTCATCTTGGGAGCAATGTTCACTTAGAAATGGTTGAGGAAGGCATCGAAAAGCTCATTGAATGAGCGGATTGAATTATTTACTAAAGAGAAAAACCACTCCAAGGCTATATATTTCAAAGATCTAGGAAAAAATTAGCCAAGAGCTTATCTTCAAAAATGAAGTCACTACATAAGGTTGTATATGTTGAGACATGGTTGCTAGGATCTCCTTTACCACCATATTTCTAAAATTTATGAATCTCTATACCTTGTGGCATTTGTGCTCTCAATATCTCCAAGGATAATGGGTTTATTTTGATTATTGCAAAGGTTGGCGATTTTTATTTTGGTTTAATGTGGGTTTTTTTTTGTTGGAGGGATGAACATTTTTGCAAGAGTTGGTTAAGGAAAGAATCATTGGTTGTGTTTATTGATAGAGGTGAATAAGGTAGAGGTGTGTATGTGTTTGGAGGGAAAGTGAACTGCAAGTTTGTGAGAGGTGATGGGTTAAGAGATATGAGATTGAAATTCACAAAGCTAAAAGGATTCCTAGTGAAAATACCTAAAGTTGGATTGACATTGCTAGTTGGTTGCCTTGTTGTAGTGACAGTTGGTTGAGTGTATGTAGGAATAAAGGACACATTTGTAAGAGGAATTTTATTTCCACCTTGAATTTGAGTGTACCCCAAAGTTTGAATATAAATATCCATTGTAGGAACATGATTGCTAATGATATGGGCTAGGCTAATCACAATTTCTATTCCTTGTTCATTATCAAGCATTCTCCCCATGTTATCTATGTCAAGAACCACAGTACTAGAAATGTATTCAACACTCACAAAGTTTTGAAGTTTTTATAAGGCTTCATCCATTTGTTTTAGCTTCTCTTGAGGGAAATTATCAACCATTGTTTCAACATTTGTTACATTGGTTGTTGGTAAAGTAGTCATGGGAAATGTGGTATCAAGGCTATGGTCCATAATGGGTTGACTAGTATCAACACTATGAGTGGAAGAGTTATAAAAATCAAGATCCACGATAGATGTACTAACATGGGATGGCATGAATCTTGATAACTACGTCTCACTAAAGTTTTGGAAATAGGACACCAGGTTGTGAAGCTCATACAAGTTTCACCAAACCAAAAGTGAACCCAAAATGGAGAAAAGTCACTATGCAAATGTAGTAAACACCCAAAAGTAGGAATCACAATGCAAGGATGTACACATATTTTGCAATTTTCATATTTGAAACATGATAATTTATTGATTATGCTATGAAAAAACCTAAAAAATGATGTATTTTTAATGCTAAATTTGATTTCAAGCAATGCACTTAATTTGACCAATTGAACTTAATGCAAGAAAGTACATAATTTTCTTTTTTTTGAAACTAAAACACAGATTTCATAGGAAAATTAAATGAAGCAAAAAGAGACAAAATGATGCCCAAAAATGTGAATAGACACCTGTACATGGACAAGTTCTCCCAAGGGCGAATGTGTCGTTGTACATGGATTGGAAAAATTAAAGTTTGTGTTCTGGTTTAATGTTTGAGCTCTCTATTGTAGGTTGCAGTCTATGAATTTTGTGATAGAATTTTCCAGTTTTAGATGTCTTAATGCATGTTTTACTAGTAACAAATAGTGAACAAAGTGACAAATTTTGAAATGTAGTTTTGACTGAAAGACACTCTTGATGTAACTACAATGCAAGATATATGCAAAATAAATGCAATATTTTTAATTTTTTATGAATTTAAATGATGCAAACATGCAAAAGTAAACCCTAAATGCAATGTAAAGAACACTAATACAAAACCCACTAACTCAAACCTATATCTAGGGTTTTGAAGGTCTCCAAATCAGAATTTAGGATGTACAATTTCATGTTCACCAAAATGAAATGAAGGAAAAGGGGATCCTTCCCTAAAATATGAAAGTGTGATAAGGGGAGTATGTCAAAGAAAAAGGGGGTGTCCACCTAATCACAAATCCACCTTTCCAACATTCATTAGGAAGAGGGATAGTGACTAAAATAATTAGAATCAACTTACAACCCTTAAGGTTAGTCAACCCTAGGTTTTGGACAATATGTTTCCTTGGCTTCCTTATGGCATAAATGACTGGAAATAAGTATTGGGAGAAAGATAAGTGTTTTAACAATCAAACCTATGAGATCTAACACTTGAAATATGAAGTATTATGATAATGGTATCAAAAAAATCAATTAACCAACATATCTAAGAAGGTTAGGATGGTGTTTACATTGCTCCAAAAGTGGGTTTTAGGCTCTTTTGAAGGACATATTTTCCCAAGGGTGAATGGGTCCTTATACAAGGGTATAAAAATTCTTTTTGTAGTCCTTGTATCCCAGATCTAAGCTTTTGATTCCACCAATTTTGACTGCCAGAAATAAAACTTGTAGGAGAGTTTTCGTGTCTTGACAACTTTGATGATAACTTTGACAACTTTGTAAAATTGTACTTTTGATCCAATTTCAGTCCTTCTTCACCTGTAAATCTACACACACAAAGAGAGGAGAAAAATGTTTATTTTTGGTGGATAAGAGTTTTCCTTGGTCAAACATAGTTTGGTAATTAAACCTTGATAATGAAATAATGACAAAATGAAGGAATCAATGAATGAACAAAGCTATGTCACAACTCACCAAACCCTTTAATGGCTTCCCTTAGAGGATTGAAGTCTAACACATCTCTCTAAGGATTAGATATTGCATGAAATAGATTGATTTGATGCTTGATTTAACAGTTGATTTGATGCTTTAAAACTTGAAACCTAGATCACAATGTTATCTCCAAAAACATGCATGAACACTCATAACTTTGACATGATGATATGATCTTGATTGCTGCTGTAGACGCTTGATAAATATTCTCTTCAATTTTGTTGACAATAATATTTTCTCATGTAATTGATCTCTTGAAGTTCTATATTGCTTATAGTTTTTGAATTTGATAAAAAGACCTTGTATTTATAGGTGTTTCCTTAATTACTCGACAATTAAACACCACAAGCCGACCTTTGCAATTTGAATTTAGATCAGTAAAGTGCCACCAAAAACATATTAAAAAATAGGATCCAAGACTTAAGGAGGACCCATTCTCCCTTGGGTGAATGGGTCCTAGGCCTTAAACCTAGGACACACATTTTCTAAGATGTTAAGTTCAATGTAGGCATTAATTAAATGTGGGTTTCCCTTTCGGAAAATGAAATCAATTAGGCTTGTGAATGTATAATTGGGCCAATTAAAGTCTTAATTAAGTCCAATTAATTAAGGGTATGAAAACTTAGTGTGAATTTATGTAAAGGTGTACATTTTTCTACACTACATATATTATACTTATCTATTTATATCTATGAGTAGTATTGAACCTGAATTGTTAGATCTCCCTGTCTCTTAATTTCCTCACCTTTGCTTTTCTGCTTCATGATTTTTTGGTTTCAATGTGTTTTCCATCATGTGTGCAACAACATTATATGAATACATATCACTATGTGTTTCATGCCACAACATTTATTATCTTTATTTTATCCTTAGGATGCCATGTGCTCCTTTGCGTTGCACACACCATCCTAAGGAGGGTCTATAACACTTGTTTAATTTTCAACAAGGAGAATTCTTTCAAAAGGATTCCTTGGTGCAGATTTCTTTACAATGAATTCCTTGCAAAAAGAATCCCTTGTTGACAACCCCATTTTCCAGAACTATGTATTCTTTCAAAAAGAATACTTAATGAAAATCTTTCCAATAAGATCCCTTGACAAAAGAATTTGAAAACTTTCCTTTCAAAAAAGGAGTATTCTTTCCAGAAAGGTTCCTTGATGAAAGTTCTTTCAAAAGGGTACCTTGGTGTCTTAATGTCTTATGAAAAGGCTTCCCTGATGGAGAACCTCTTTGTGAAAGACTTTTTCAAAATAATTATTTGGTGTCTTATATCTAATATTCGACATCTTGTATCTTGGTTTTTGGATGTCTCATATCTTGGCATCTAGCTTGGGGGCAACCTGACTAGACATGTCTTTTCTGTGATTGTCCTGCAACATAGTTTGTAGCAACCATAGATTTATCTTAAATATATGATCAGATTATGTCTCGTTGTGTCTTATAATTGTGTCTATTATGATTCAATTTTTCACCTCACATATTTATCTATAGCTGAGATTGCAATTGGCTTTGTAGGATCAAAGAACCATGTCCTCTTCACATCTTGGTAGAGCCCCCCCTTCACATCAGAGTATGTTAGATCAAATGATTGCTTCCTCTCCTTTTTGATATATTCTCTTCAACCTCTTTCTACTTTAGCTCACAAATGCTTAGACACATGCTCACTTAAGTGGGGGAAAAATATTATGGTGTAAAATTGCACCTTGTGCAATTTCCTATAATATTATCTCACTTTAGCCTTATAAACCTAAAAATGCAAAGACCTACCAACTTTTCCTTGCTTTTCACATGTGTCCTTGTCATTTTTTGTCGATGAGGGATTTTTTGTCAAGGACTTTTGCATGCCATGTAGACATCTTTGCATTGTGCTAGCATCCGTCTCACATGCTAGCATCCTTTGGTTGAGATCCAGTTAGTTCATAGTTCGAGACCACCGTGGTCTACTCACTCATTTCCCAAAAACCTCCATAAAAAAAAAAAGAACTTAGCTTCCTCTTCCTTTTTAGCATATTTTCTTGAGGTAGTCTTGAGGTAGTTGAGGGAAATTCATTCCCTTTAGGCTCTTTTGTTTCTTTTAGATTTGGGATTAGTGAATCTCACCATCTACAATGATTTAACAAGCCTATTTGACATATAACCCTATATCTAAAAATGTAATTTATCACACAAGTGAAAATGGAAAGTGCCATAAAAGCTTCAGATTTAAGAATGATATAGAGAGAAGAAACTGTGACAAAAATTTGGGGTTTATTTGCAAGGATAGGGGCATTAAGATCCCTAGATAGGAATCCTTCGTTCCCATATCGATAAAGTTTGAGATGAAGATTACAGTTTGCTTTATATTTTTTGGAACTATCTCCTACTGAAATTTCCAAATCTAACCTGCACAAATAAAAAAGAGAGGGATAGGTTGTGCTATGTGACATGAAATGTTTTTAATAAAATATAATAAAAAATAAGAATTGAATAAAAATTTAAATTAAAATTTATAGAAATAATTATTAAAAATTTTACAACTTGAATCTACATAGAATTTATACAACTCATTTGTTAATATTATTCTTGAATTCTTTACCATTTTTTTGATATAATAGACACACATTAGAAAAAATATTAAAATTATTGATTTTGAGTTTTTTTTTTCACCAAAAAGTGGGATACACTATTATGGGATCACAAATGAAAGAGTTGCATGAAGAAATAGATCAAAGGAAAAAATTCTTTTGAGGATTACTATAGAGTTACATATGAGAAATTATCATTAGGGGAACTATATACAAAGGATGATTACGAGGAAAAATAAAGTTTCATAAAAGAAAGTATCACTACAGTCCTAGGTCATGCAAATATTCCTTCTCTTTTGATAATAAATTACATATTGCTATAGTATAATTGTTGAATGTGCTTGAGATTGAAGAGTCGTAATTCCTTTATTTGCTCCACCTAAGAGATCCTCTTAAATTTAATCAAATTTATATGCTTGGTAGGTGGGATTTTCTAGCAACAAAAATTGGGTTGCATGTACCATCCTCACACTATTGCAATTTTCAAAACTATAACTCATAGACTTGCCAATTGATCAATACACCAACTTGGTAGACACATGGGCACCATAACCATTGGCCTAGTGAAAATTTTAGTTTTAAAATATGTTTTTGATTAAAAAAGTAGAGGAAAGGGTCCCTCAACCCAGACATAGATCAAGAGATAGGCCTTAAGGCCAACAGTTTAGCAACATCAAAATAGACAAACCAAAACCATCAGAATGGCATCTTGAATGAAACAATAGAAGGCCAACCAACCATGCCACAATCAACTGTAAAACATATAATTTTCTAAAGAAAATAGCAAACAAAAGATAACTAAAATAAACATAGGGGAACACAGACCCAACAAGGACCCAGGCTCATAGGCCTCAAAAATAAGGAGACAAAAGACCTAACTAATTATTGTGACTATTGATCAAGTCCCATTCCTTATTCAACTATTCTAGTTGCTCACTCCAAATTTCCTTTTTTGTAGCTACGTTTTCCTCAGATGACATCTCCATATCCTAGGAGGAATCCTTCCACCTCTGCCCTTTCCTACCTTTTTCCATACCATTCACAATTCCAAATATCACCCTTCTCATGATACAGTGTGTTATTAAGATCAACCTATTGAAATATTTTTCCATCCTATTCACTTCTTCCTGCAACACAAGAAATTGATTCTTATAAAACTGAAGAGACCAATCTTCCTATTCCATTTCATTTTTAGGGTTTACCATTGTTTGCATATTCACTTCTTCATTTTATTTTTCTACTTCTTCCTTGGTATCCTCCAAGTCCTTCAACACCTCTTGATCCTCCTCCTCCTCCTCCTCATCTTCCTCCTCACTACTAATAGAGTTGTCCTTAAGGTCCCCACCAAGAACCACCACTATCTCTTTCTTTCTTAGGTCTAAGGGATCCTCCTCTTCCAAAGGTTCATCTTTAGGTTCTTCAGAACTTAGATTTTTTCCTTTAGTAGATTGATCCACCAATCTAGTTGACCTTCTTCCACCTTTCCCACTAATTTAATCATCCATGGGGCCTTGTTCATCCTCATCCCAGATTTCAATAGTAATATTTTTCATTATTCTTGGTTCAATATTTTCTTGGCTCTTTCTTTTAACATCAAAATGGTTACAAAAAGGGTTTTTAGTAATTTTCTTTGCTTTCACTGTCAAAATAGTTGGGTCCTCTTTGATTAATAGACCTTTAATGGTAGAATTTTTAACAAAAAGGCCTCATTAGGAGTAATACTTTAGGAGGATTATCATTTAGAATGGCCTTAGCTGAAGAGGTAGCCTCACTTCTAAGGTTTTTGCAAGGGTTAGGTTTAGGGTGGGGGCTGAGCTAGTTATTCAAGGTTTTTGTATCTTGGGGTTCATTCACCAAAGAAGGGCCAAGCATAGACGTTTCAGTAGAGACATAGCTATATAATCTTTGAATTAGGCCCTGGTAAAGGGTGGGGAAGCCCCCTTGGCCTTACATTGCTTTAGGGATTAAAGGATGAAATAAGGTATATTCATTTTTTGCTTCCTTCTAATGTGATTAAAAAAAGGAAAGTGATACTTTTGGACAGTAGTATACCTACCTTCTAGGGTGAAGTACTTCATTATATGCATGTTGACCACCCGATATGGTTTTGGGAGCCTTTCACAATCATAACCATTTTGGTAGTACTGGAGCTTATCCTTATCTTCCAAGAAACTATCAGTGAACCTTTGATAGTTTCCATTACTAATCTTAGTCACTTTCAAAATTCTGCAATCCAAACTAGTCGTCTCGACTATTAACTTTGAAGTCACCACAAATGTAATTCTATCAATTTTAACCCTATCTTCAAGCTAGGAGTTATACAATTTTGATGTTAACTCATCATTGTAACCCTTCATCGCGATGAAGAAGGGCGTCATACTAGTAGTTTCAAAGAGCTTCCAAATCTCTACATTTTGGTGCAATGACACATAGGAGAGTGACTCGAACCGCTTCCTAGGACCCCCATGGTATTTCTAAAACTGATAGAAATCAAAAACTTATTTTTCTCAACAACTATGACACAAATGTCAAAAAAGATAACCCTCCTTTGGTTACAAAGGTAATTACAAACACTTAGAGAGAAATTAGAAGCCCAGGAAACATCTAAAAAATCCACGCCAAAATATCTAGTATTCTAGAAAGATCTGCCAAACATTTTAATGATGATTTTTTCATGGTTTGATGCCAATTATATCTTTGTCTAGGCTTCCATAATATTAGGCCAACACCTAGAATTCATTTGAAGGAGCTCACCAATATTGATAATGATTAAGAATGTTAAAATTTGTCTGTAGTCAAAGGAACAATTGAAGTGGCATCTATCAAAAGGTGACCTAAGTGAAAGAATGTGAAAAACCTTCATAAAAGTACTTTTCAATCCCAAAGGCATAAGGTAGTTAATTCTCACGACCTTTGCAATTATATAAAATAAAAGAAAAGTCTTGTAAAATCCCGCCCCCTCATTAAACAAAATTTTCTTTAAATGAATACCCTTTAGAATATTAATTTTATAAGGGTAAATACAATTGAAACTTAAATTTCCTTATTTGTTGTCTTATCTAGGATCACCAAATTTTTAGTTAAGTTTTGATTGTGGAGAATCTTATCTATGTCACTTTCCAAGTTCCTATCATAGAAATCTTAAGGGTTTGCCACAACATATAACAACACATGTTTAAATGACATGTATGCAAGCTAGCATGAGCAAAAATACTTTATTATTCACCATTTTGTTCCTCCACTTACACCTCATCAATTGTGTAGGAAAAGTTGAATTCAAACAAGGGCTATAAAAGAAACTAAGAGGCCCAACCATAGAAATTATTTAAAAAACCATGACCTAGGTTATTTGAGAAAACATTTCCATGAATAGAATTGACACTACTCAAATAGTCCTTAGAAACCTAATCTTTTATTTGCTGTGGGATATTCTCAAAATTCTAAAAAAACCATTGAAAATTAGATAGGCAAACATTAGAAACTGAGTCAGCAACACTATTTCCTTCTCTAAAGATGTGATGTAGAGAATATTAATTGAAAGAGTTAATCACTCTTTTAGAATCCTAGATTATACTCTTGATCTTCCAAGGGGTCTCAGCCTTACCTTCAAGTGACTCAATTATCAATTTTGAGTCACCCTTAATGATGGCCTTAGAAAATCCAAGTTATTTAATTCTCTTTATATCTCTCCAAGCAGTAGTCACTTCTGCTTCAACACTAGTAGCTATTCCCATACTTTTAGCATAGGCTTCTAAACATCTCTTGTGATGGTCTCTAATCACTCCTCCTATTGTATCAAACCCTGAGTTATCTTTGAAGCATCTATCAAAGTTTACTTTGACCCAACTAGCCGACAGGGGCTCCCACACAATCATTTTCCTATTTAGAATGTTAACCCAATTAATCTTTTTCATATCATGTTTAATTCCCCATAGTTGCTTTATTCTAAGGTCCTTGTAATTTGGTGCAACTTTTGAGAGACTAAAGAATTTTGAGTTCAAATTTTCCATGATTTTTTGTTTCATACATTGAAAGACCTCTCCACAGCTCCTTTGAATTTCTCTAAATATTTTGTTGTTTTACTCTTTCCACAAGTGCTAGGAAAAAAAGGGGGGAATTTTTTGTCATAATTCCTTAGTGATTGGATGTGAAAAGAACCAAAACACCATAATAAATTATTTCAAGTCAGACGGAAACACCCAATTAGTTAGTAAATTATGAAGAGCTAAGGACTAGATTTCTCTTACATAAGAACATTGAAGAAGTAGATGAGGAATGGTCTCTTCAACAACCAGAAAAAGAGAGAACCTATTAACAAATTGAAACCCTTTCCTATTGAGGACATCAATAGTGAGGATTTTACCATGCATTGTAGCCCACCAAAAAGATTTAGTTTTTGGGATTAAATCGGAATTCCAAATTTTACTCCAGTTGAAACTTTGATCATAAAAAGGAGCTTGATCTAACCTATTGTTGATGCCAAAATTTGAAAAGGTAATAGTGTCTTATGGGAAACTCAATTTATGGGGGACCTTTTGCGCTAAATTGAGTGACCTCCGGGTTTTTTAGAGAAGCCAAATTCTTCTATAATGGGGTTTTGGAAAGGGAAAAGGAAACAAATATAATAAAATAAAGTCTAACCTAAGGCAATGCACTGAGACTTAATGGTAGGCATGATAAATCATAGATCTAAGGGCCCGATTGGTATTTGTAGTGTTCCAGAAATGTAGAAACTGAAGATTAAAGCATAGATAATCCATTCATTGACATAAAATAACATTGCATACATTCCTACTACCAAGAAGAGTCATTAGACATGATCTAGGTCAACAAACTTGCATTTAATATATATAGAAGTTCTCAAATGAAATATCTAGATAATAGCTCAACACAATTTAAAGTTTAATCAAATAGCATGAAAGAACAAAAAGGCCAAACAATTGGCACAGTCTGAAAGTATTTTCCAATAAAAATAAAACAGTAATAAAGGCCTGGTGTCTTTTCCTAAAATTAGTGTTCCTTCAAAATCCAGACCTCTTCTCTCAAAATAGAGAGAAGTATATATAGAAGAAAACTCCCACCGCCTCGAAGAGCAGTAAGAGAAAAGATTTCGCGATCTTTGGAAATGATGCAGAAATAAGTATATTCCCCAAGCCGTTGCAATAGAAAAGATTCAAAACCAAGCATCTGATCATTCCAGGCTCAAGTACATCCCTTGAAAATGATGGCAGTGGTCCCGACAAGGTCAAACATATAAGTGTCATCATCCCATGAAGTAATTATGACTCGTGGTGACCAATCACAGCATTTGGTTCGCTTGATTCATTGCCTGAATACAAAACCCGTTGAAGAGACACATGGCAGCATAATGATGCCCATGTGAACCTTTATCTTTTGTCATTGAAGACTTGCGCCAAGGTGACACTTGTCCAGTGGGCAGAGCTATTGGAAAAGTATGCCTCAATCATCACAGGCTGAAACCTCCATTGGAGCCAAGTCAGTGTGACAGTTCTTATGTCTAGCCGACTAGCAGTTTGGAACATCATGTTTTGTATAGGTCGCTGTGACCTAGTTTTTGTCTCACCAAAGGATCATATCGCTGTGACAGGTTGCTTTTGGTGTGACCTCTTAGTGCCTGTGAAGATCTTTGGCCGATAGGCCATTCAATCTTATATCGGGAAGACCTTTGGCCAAAAGGATTATTTCAGTGTGAAGTCCCAGCGAAAGCTAATGTCTTGCCAACAGTATGTTATGTATTGAAGTCTTTGGGATAACTAAAGGGTTCTTGCTATGAAGTCCCAGTGACATTGGTGAGTCTTGCCGATGATGAGAGGTCTTCGGTGTAACATATATGTGTTCAATAAGAACTCTCGGTGAAGGTGATATGTCATGGCAACTATTGATGACTTCGAGGTGACATGTGTGATCTCGGAGAAACCTCTTGGCGATATTGATATGTCTTGCCGACTATTCTTTGGAGCTCAGTATAATATACAACTTCGGTATAACCCGTGGTGACTCGGCATGAGGTCTTGGTGAAGAATGATACTCTTGCCGAAAGGAAAACTCACGTCTATGTGACTTGTGGAGCTTCGGTATGACGTCTCACCAAAAGTGATGAGTCTAGGTGATAGCGATACATGTGGAGAACATCAGTGTGAGGTCTTGGAGACATAAGGAAGTCTTAGCGATAGTCTCCTGAACTCGGGGTAACACTAGAAAGCTCATTGGGATGTCTTGGCAAGAGCGATAGTCTTGCCGAAAGGAAAGCTAAAACCGATACAAGTTGTAAGCTCAGTGAAATATCTTGCTGATGGAAATGGCTCTTGGTGACATTGATATGAAGACTTTGTGGCATCAGCGAGACATTGTTAGTGTCTCACTGAGATTCCAACAAAGTTTGTTTCTTCTAATCGAGCGATGACTATCTACGTGGCTAGTATTCGGCCAATCAGAGGAGCCGAATTGGAATTGTTGAGAGACAGTTCATTGTGACAGTTCTATGAGGAAGCTCAACAGCCAGGAATGACATGAATATATTTAGTAATCTCTGTAGTGATTCGGTTGGTTCGATCAACAGTTGTACGTGAATAGTTTGAATTTTATCAGAGTGAATTCTATTCTAAAAAGATTGTAATTTGAAGGTTCCTGTACAAGATTGTTCATGGTGAATGCTGCTATAAACAGACACCAAAAAGATAAGTCTAACATTTGTATGTAATCTCCATTACTATAATACAAAGTGATTTCTCTTGGTGTGGTGGGTTTTTCTCCCGTAAGGGTTTTCCCACGTATATCTGGTGTTCCTGTGTGATTGTAAAATACTTTGTTTCTGTTATCTACTTCATAGTGCATCTTAATTGAACTAAAATTGAAAAATTAAAAGTATATCTACATTCTTCTCTGAGGTTTTGACGTTAGGAGAGTTGTTTCCGCATCTAGCTTTCCTTACAAGTGGTATCAGAGCTTGGCCAGTTGTGTTATCCTTGTGGGTATGTTGGGTTTTTTGAGTCAATTCTATTCAGTGGGAGTCTTGTAGAGTTTTTTATTTTTGCTTACAGGTTGAGATGGCTAGCACGTCTAGAAATTTTGAAATAGAGAAGTTCAACGACAGTAACTTTGAGTTGTGGAAAATCAAGATGGAGGATCTTCTAGTTGATCGTGATTGTGGCTTGCAGTGTCTGGAACTAAACCTACAAGCATGAAGCAAGAAGATTGGGACCTTACAAATAGAAAGTCTAAGGGGCCGATAAGGCTCTATTTGGCAGACTTAGTTCTTCTGAATGTGCATGAGGAGAATACTACCTCTTCTTTGTGGAAGATATTGGCATCTATTTATCAGGGGAAGTCCTTGGTGAATAAACTGTTCTTGAGGAAGAAGCTGTATTCTTTGAGAATGCAGGAAGGAGGGTTTGTGGCTGATCATTTGAATGCATTTAATATGTTGATTGCTCAATTGACATCTGTTGGTGTAAAAATTGATGAAGAGGATCGTTGTATGCTATTATTGTGTTCTTTGTCAGACTCTTGGGATCATCTGGTGATGGCTATTGGGAGTACAACATCCAGTTTCAAGATGGAAGATGTTGTTGGTTCTTTGTTGTCAGAAGAGATGAGAAGGAAATCTTCTAAGATGGTGAAGGAAGCTCTTGCTGTTAGAGGAAGACCGAAAGAGAAAGGAAAAAAGAAGGACAAGAAATCAAAATCGAAATCAGAGGGGAGATCAAAGTCTCCTGGAAAGAAGTCCAAGGTGAAATGCTAGAACTGTGGGCAACCTGGTCATGTCCAAAAGGATTGTAAAGAGGACAAGAAGAAGAAGAAGAAGAAGTATTCTTCCGACAATGATTCTTCTCATAGTGATGTAGATGCCTTCATTGTAGCCTTGGCTACTCAGGCATCATATGATGTCTGGCTAATTGATTCTGGAGCATCTTTCCACATGACATCTCATAGAGACTAGTTCACAAAGTATGAAGAATACGATGGTGGAAAGGTGTACTTGGAAAGTGATTCAACATTGGAGATAGTTAGCCGTGGAAGAGTCAAAATACAATTTCTTGATGGCAGAGTAAAAGGAATTAATGATGTTATGCACATACCAGGTCTGGCTCAAAATTTACTGTCTATCAGTAGCTGAATGATATTGGAGTACAAGTCACATTCTCTGGAAATGACTACAAGATGACTAGAGGTTCAATGGTGCTGGCGAGAGGTGCTCGAATTGGTACCTTGTACAAGATGGATGCACATGCTGTTCAATGCAATAGTGTCTCTGGAAAGTCACTGAAAGCTACTCATGGAGGTAAAGAGGGAAATATCCCTAATTATGTAAACTCTGTGGAAGTAAAACTTCCAGCAGAGAAGACTATGCTCTGGCATCATAGGTTAGGCCACATAGGAGAAAAAGGTTTAAAAACTTTAAAGAATAAAAACCTCGTTAAGGGGCTTGAAGATTGTAATCTCGAATTTGAATTCTGTGAGCATTGTATATATGGAAAGAAGCACCATGTTTCTTTTTATTCCAGTCCTCATAAATCTTCTGGTTTGCTAGATTATATTCATTCAGATGTATTTGGTCTAGTGGATGTTCCTTCTTTGTCTAAGTCAAGATACTATGTGTCGTTTATTGATGATTACTCAAGAAGAGCATTTTTATATTTTTTGAAAAGTAAATCAAAGTATTCAGTTGGTTTAAAGAATTTAAAAATCTTGTTGAAAATCAGACTAGTAGAAAAATAAAATGCTTAAGGACTGATAATGGTGGTGAATTTGGTTCTAATTAATTTGAAAGATACTGTAAAGACCATGGAATTAAAAGACACAAGACTACACCTTATACTCCACAACAGAATGGAGTTGTAGAAAGATTCAATAGGATAGTAATGGAGAGAGCACGAAGTATGCTCAGTAGTGCTGGCTTGGAGGAGAAATTATGGGCTGAGGTTGTATCTACTGCATGTTACCTAATAAATCATTCTCCAAATTCTACTCTTGTTGAGAAAACACCTTTGGAAGCGTGGTCTAGTAAGAAGCCCCCTCTTAGA
Source organism: Sequoia sempervirens (assembly GCA_007258455.2). Classification (NCBI taxonomy): domain Eukaryota; kingdom Viridiplantae; phylum Streptophyta; class Pinopsida; order Cupressales; family Cupressaceae; genus Sequoia; species Sequoia sempervirens. Next base: position 598,835,730 of record VDFB02047230.1, on the reverse strand, counting down.
CATGTTCGTGTTTTTGGCTGAGGCATATGCTCATGTGTCAGATGTGAAAAGATCTAAACTGGAGAACAAGGCTGTCAAATGTATTTTTATTGGCTATAGTGTTGTCATAAAAGGATACAAGCTTTGGAATATTGATACAAAGAAGGTTGTATACAACAGAAGTGTAATCTTTCGTGAGCTGAAACCTTCCACTTTGGATTTGCAGTCAGAGACAAAGTTAGAAAACAATAAAGATGTAGCTTTAATTCCTCCTACACTAGAGAAAGAGGAAATGAAAATTCAAAATGTACCTAAAACTGAGGAGAGCTCAAGTAGTTCTAATAGTTCTAAAGAAGAAGAACCTCAACCTTAGCCTCAGCAAGTGAGGAGGTCAACTCATGAAAGAAAGTAACCTAATAGGTATGGGTTCTCTTTGATTGATTCTACTTGTGCCTATGCTTTAATTTTTAGCACTGATGAGCCTAGGACTGTAAAGGAAACATTTAAAATGTCTCATTCAAACTCTTGGTTGGAAGCCATGAATGAAGAGATGGCATCATTAGAAAAGAATGAAACCTAGAGTCTGGTGCCCTTGCCTAAAGGCAGAAAGGCTATTGGCTACAAATGGGTATTTAAGAAAAAGATTGGTTTGGATGGTAGTGTAGAAAAGTACAAGGCAAGATTGGTTGCAAAGGGTTATTCCCAGGTAGAGGGAATCAATTACGGGGAAATATTTTCTCCTGTAGCAAAGCTGACATCTATCAGATTTCTTTTGACACTTGCAGTAGCGTATGACTTAGAGGTTGAACAGATGGATGTGAAGACAACATTTCTTCATGGTGATCTTGAAGAAGAAATCTATATGTCCTAGCCTGAGCACTTTGTTGAGAAAGGTAAAGAAAAACTGGTATGCAAATTAAAGAAGTCTTTGTATGGGTTAAAGTAGTCACCTAGAATGTGGTACCAGAAATTTGATACTTTTGTATTGTCTTTGGGATTTGTGAGATCAAAATCTGATCACTATTTATATTATAAAGCTGAAAGTGATCGAGTACTTATTATTGCTCTCTATGTTGATGATATGATGTTCATAGGCAATAGTAAGCTAATGATTTCTGATCTTAAGTCTCAGTTGTCTGCTAAGTTCAAAATGAAGATCTTGGTGTAGCAAGGTATATTTTGGGGATGGAGATAACCAGGGACAGGAAGAATAGAAAACTATGGATCAGTCAAAGTAAGTATATCAGGACTATTCTTGAGAGATTTTGTATGAATGATTGCAAATAGCTAGTGGTTCCAGTCTTGCAGGGAATGAAACTATTTATTGAGGACTATCCAAAATCTCCTACTAAGATGGAGGACATGAACAGTGTACCCTATGCTAGTGCGGTTGGCAGTCTCATGTATGCAATGGTCTGTACAAGGCCAAACATTGCCCAAGCAGTGGGAGTTCTTAGTCGATTTATGGAAAATCCTAGAAGGATACATTGGGATGTTGTGAAGAGAGTGTTTAGATATTTGAAGGGAACTTTAGATTTTTCTTTGTATTACCATGGGAACTTGGTTGAATCATAGAGGACTCTTAACATTTGTGGATATGTATATTCTGATTGGGCAGGGGACATTGATAGCAGGAGGTCCACTAGTGGATACATTTTCATGTTGAATGGTGGTGCAATGAGTTGGATGAGTAAGCGGCAGGCTGTAGTCGCTTTGTCCACTACGAAGGCTAAACACATTGTAGCTACTCATGCTTGTAAAGAAGCAGTTTGGTTGAAATGTTTGTGTTCTAATATTGGTTTTGATGTAGGGGAAATAACTATTTTCTGTGACAGTCAGAGTGCAATTTTTTTGGCAAAGAATCCAACTTTCCATGCTAGGACGAAACATATTGATCTACAGTACCACTTTGTATGAGATATGGTGGAGGATGGAAAGGTCAGTTTGGAAAAGGTTAATACTCTGGAGAATGTTGCAGATTCATTGATGAAGCTAGTGAGCACAGACAAGTTCAGGTGGTGTGCCAATTCGATGGGCATTAGTGCCCATGATTTTAATTAAGTTTTATTGTGCTCTAGAGGTGCCTGTGTGATCTTCGTCAAGTGGGAGATTGTTGGAAAAGTATGCCTCAATCATCACAGGCTAAAACCTCCATTGGAGCCAAGTCGGTGTGACAGTTCTTATGTCTGGCCGACTAGTAGTTTGGAACATCATGTTTTGTACATGTCGTTGTGACCTAGTTTTTGTCTCACCAAAGGATCATATCACTGTGACAGGTTGCTTTCGGTGTGACCTCTTAGCCCCTGTGAAGATCTTTGGCCAATAGGCCATTCAATCATATATCGGGAAGACCTTTGGCCAAAAGGCTTTGTTCGATGTGAAGTCCCAGTGAAAGCTAATGTCTTGCCGATAGTATGTTATGTATTGAAGTCTTTGGGATAACTAAAGGGTTCTCGCTATGAAGTACCAGTGACATTGGTGAGTCTCGCTGATGATGAGAGGTCTTTGGTGTAACATATATGTGGTCGATAAGAACTATCGGTGAAGGTGATATGTCGTGGCAACTGTTGATGACTTCGAGGTGACATGTGTGATCTCAGAGAAACCTCTTGGCGATATTAATGTCTTGCAGACTATTCTTTGGAGCTCAGTATAACATACGACTTCGATATAACCTGTGGTGACTCAGCGTGAGGTCTTGGCAAAGAACGATACTCTTGCCAAATGGAAAACCCACGTCTATGTGACTTGTGGAGCTTTGGTATGGTGTCTCACCGAAAGCGATGAGTTTGGGCAATAGCAATACATGTGGAGAATGTCAGTGTGAGGTCTTGGCGACATAAGGAAGTCTTAGCGATAGTCTCCTGAACTCAGGGTAACACTAGAAGGCTCATTGGGATGTCTTGGTGAGAGCAATAGTCTTGCCGAAAGGAAAACTGAAGCCGATACAAGTTGTAAGCTTGGTGAAACCTCTTGCCGATGGAAACAACTCTAGACAACATCGATATGAAGACTTTGTAGCATCAGCGAGACACTGTAAGTGTCTCATCAAGATTCCAACAAAGTTTGTTTCTTTTGACCGAGTGATGACTATCTACATGGCTGGTATTCGGCCAATCAGAGGAGCTGAATTGGAACCATTGGGAGACAGTTCGTTGTGACAGTTTTGTGAGGAAGCTCAACATATGAATATAGTTTACAATCTCTGCAGTGATTTGGTTGGTTCGATCAACAATTGTGTGTGAATAGTTCAAATTGTATCAGAGTGAATTCTATTCTGAAAAGATTGTAATTTCAACGTTCATGTACAAGATTGCTCATGGTGAATGCTACTGTAAAAAAACACCAGAAAGATAAGTCTGACATTTTTATGTAATCTCCATTACTGTAATACAAAGTTATTTCTCTTGGCATGGTGGGTTTTTCTCCTGTAAGGGTTTTCCCACGTATATCTGGTGTTCCTGTGTGATTGTCAAATACTTTGTTTCTGTTATCTACTTCATAGTGCATCTTAATTGAACTAAAATTGAAAAATTAAAATTATATCTACATTCTTCTCTGAGGTTTTGACATTAGGAGAGTTGTTTCCGCATCTAGCTTTCCTTACAAGAGCTCTATGCCAAAGTGGAGTAAATCAATCATCGATTAAGTGCAAAAGAGACGCGTGGTAGCATTTCACTGCCTGTGGTCCTTATTTCATCCTTTTGTTGAAAGATTGTGTAGAGTAGACATGTAGCAAGAGTGCATCACAGACACCAATCATGGGGCATGACAAACTTATTTGGGAATGAGAGATATGTGGCACTCAAGCGGGGCTCGATGAGGAAGCAAAAAGGAATGATCAAAATGGCTTGCAGTTACGACACATGGAAGCGTAGCGGGGATGCCTGAGACGTGAAGGAAAGAAAACCTTCGGGGAGTGCATACTAGACAAGTGGAGGGAGCCGCAGACTTGAAAAAAAGGCCGAGGCAACCCTGCGATGCGCGATCCAATACTTAGAGCAAGATATACCTGAAGGGAGCTTGTTGAATATTTATTCATAGCTTTTAGCGACTACCAGGGGCATTTCACTTGAGGAATGGAGAACCCAAAATTTCTTTGGTTTACAAGCTAGAGTGCCATTCACTAGATGGTGGAGTCAGTGTTTAGAGAGAGCTACTTGCAGAGGTGACCATTCATCCTCGGATGGCCTTACTATGTTGCACAAATTCTCATGTGCTTCAACCAAGTCAAGCTCTTGCTTCTAAGGCACTATCTCAGGTAAACCGACCCCTGCCTTGCAATGAAAGAATAACTTTGCAAGTGGATGAATAACTCCCTCAATGTCAGTTGTGGTGGGAGGATGACTGAAATCCTTGAAAGCATCCAGATCACTCTCCTTCTCTTCTATTCTTTCTGTAATTTGTTCAGCTATAGCAATGGAGCCATCCTCAAGGAACGAGGACGGTAGACCCATCTCACTCAATCTGGAGAAACCCTCCCACATTTTGTCCATTTTTTTGTTAAGAGTAGCTGCAGTCACCTTGGTACGCTGGAAGACAAAGTCACAATGAATAAAATTGTTTGCCATCTGAGCAATAGCATTTCGATCTTGCATTCTTGCAATGGCAAGGTCTTCATCAAAGACCGAGTATAGCTAGTTGAACATATCCTTTGCTTCTGGAACCTTTTCTAAGATAAATTATGGAAATTTCTCAATTGTTCCATGAGCCTCCTAACTTAGTATTGCTACTTTGGCGATGAAATGGAGCACGGGCTACAAGATTATGCAAGAAGCTTTAATCCTTTCCCAATGAGAAATATATAGCTACCTAATTAATGGAAGAATATCCGGCTGCATAGGGGAGGACAGAAAGGATATTTTAAGAGAAGTGATCTCCGCATCCTTTGAGTTAATGGCCTCAACCAACTCTACACTTTTTATTTTTTCGGGCAACAGTTGCTTCGTGGAGCTGCTCATCTCTTTATGCTAGTTTTCCTCGGCTCGAGAGTGATTTTCCAAGTGCATATCAAGAGAGGACTTTGTCTCTTGAAGTTCTTTTTCTAATTGGGCCTTTTGGTCCTTAAACTCGACCTCTTTTCCTTGTAATTTCTGCTCATATTGAGCTTGCTAATGCTCTAAAGCCTCATTATTTTGTGCTATCCCTTGATTATATTCAATGCAAAGTCAGTCTAGCTCCTCGTTCCTTAGCTACAAATTTTGCTCCGCCTCTAGATTCTTAGTATGCAACTCATTAACCATAGCAGGGTCGATATTATAAACCATCGCAAACTTGCCCTAGAGTCTATTTCTTTTATTCTCTGCTATCAGCACCCTTTCTATCAAATGTGCAACATCTGCTTCCAGGGATTTCTCTTTTTTCTCCAAAAAGCTAGCCTTTTCCTTTATTGATTTAAGCTGCTCATCTCTTTTCTTTAGTTGGCGACCAGTTTTAAGGAAGTCAGAGGTGACCACCCATTGTGTTTCCTCCATAAGCTCAACCTTATCTTGTGGTTGGGCCACTTTCATGTCAAGCCCTATCACATATATTTCAGTCTTCTAGACGCATCTCCCCCTGCAACTTAGTTACCATTGGGTACATGGTTGCAAACTTCAGCTCTTGTTGGGTCTCATCATGGAGAGTTTGCATTTTCAGCTCAATAGAAGTATTATCATCCTTTTCCTTTCACTTTTTCATTCTATTTGTGCGTTCTTCCTTTTTACAATCAATCTGCACCATGAATTGGGTTGGTGATGAAACTAGTCCACCTGCGAAAGGAGCACCAAAAGGAAGGGTATATGGATAGGTGATTTTGATAGGCCCAGGCATTTTATTTTTTTGGAGAGTGAGAGTTTGTGGGGAGAAGGGAGGCACATTCCAAAGCTTGGTTTGAGAACTAGTAGAAGGGCTAGCCACTTGCGATGGCTCAATTGGTGAACTAGCATGAAGACTCATGGGTTGGAACGGTGAAGGAGTTGTCATAGTGGAGTCAGCTTGCTGTAAGGGAAATGGAGGATTTGCAACAATAGTGGAAGTAGGGGTGCTAGCAAAGGGTACACCTTCAAAAAGCAAGGCAAGGAAGGCTTGAGCAGTAGCAGTTGGCGTAAGGGTTCATGGAGGAGTAAAGGAAGGTGGAGTGATCTGTGAGAACTGGGAAAAACATCCTACATGTGTTGGATCAAAGGTGGGAAACGGAGGGCCATCGCTCATGGCAGGGATTGCCGTGGAGATAGTAGATGATACCAAGGATTAAGAAGCAAGAGAAGAAGGAGAAAAATTTACCTGTTGACTGGTTGATGGTGGCTCCAGAATCATTAGCGACTCTTCCTTGGCATCAAGCTCCTGGCTAGCTGCAAGCACCTATTTTTCGGCGGGTTCTTGCGAACTCTCTCTGATAATGGTCTTCGTATGCTACCGCTTTGTGGGTGGGACTTCCCCAGCCTTGATAGTCACTACCAGCTACTGCTATAGTACTCTAGCTACCTTAGCAGCCCAAGTGAGTGTATGTGAATCCCTCAATACATTAAACCACACATTTGTTGCTACATAGGTGGGCTGTCTAGAGCTTCTCTCTAGTAGTGCAGAGGATGTGGAAGTAGCCACCTCTTCTTCTTCTTCTTTTTCTTTGGACTCACCTTCCAGGTCACCACCTTTATTGGTGCTAGAGTTGGGGCTAGAATGCTTGTCATCCCACCATTTTTCAAATTCTTTGTCCTTCTTCAAACTCTCATAAGGGGAATTCAATTGCCTTGTTTCTTAGCGATATTTCCAGAAACCTTCTATCTTCTCATAAGTCCATTCCTCATCCTTTCGCAACTGGTTTTACATGGTGCATTCCATTTGGACATTATCCTTAACCACCGCCATATCAAAGTAAAACTTGTGCCATGGCTCTCTGTTATCCTATGTGGGAACATGCGCTAGTTCAACAAAAAATTCATCTTTGTCCGCCCGCAGGTTGCGCCTCTTTTCCCAGTAGGGTTGAGGAACATGAGTAACCTTCATGTGTGACTTCGACATGTCATTGAAAGGGTTATAATCCCATTTATCACATACCAAAACCAACCCTAAATGAGCCAGTTTATCCTACAATAGCTGATCCAATTGCTTATTTAACAGAGTCACCATTTTGAAATTCTTCGGACAAGTGAAGAATCCTTTCTTCTTGACACTTGGGCTACTGTAGAAGGTGTAATTAATGATACACACCTGCTGATACATTTCAGGCACAAGCACCCTATTTGTGATGCAAGTCGGGACTAGGAAAGGTTGATCGATGAAGCCCCACATCTGGAGAATTGTGAAATTTGCTCTAAAGAACCAGTCACAAGCAGGAGTGAAACTCTGCATTAATCCAGTCTGATCTATGTTGAGCCAAACTATGTCACCTCCTCCTTGTAAATCTTGTAAGAACAAAGTTATAAAATAATCCAAAAATGCATAGTAATCATGTCATGGAAAAAAAGGGTGTCCATGTGGATACTGGCTTCCTCTTCTACTCCTCATCAAAAATTGACAATTCAAAATACTTGCCGAAGAAATCAGGGTTTTGATGCAAGAACATGTGAACCAGGAAGGAGAGAAATCTAAACCTTCCTTCCATTAGGTAATTTTTTATTTTCCGTATCATTTCCTCCACTAGGAATTCAGTGAAATCATACTAGAATGTATTGTGTTGTTTGTGGAATTGGAAAGCCGACCCTAGTTGAAAGGCTTCCACCATCTCGTCGGAGTCCCAGCCACACAAAAACACTAGCATTGACAAGGCATCCTACATGTCTTTGTGAAATGAACTGTGTGGCAATGGGATACTTGAAAGCTTAGTGCTTGGGCTTCCCTTCCTACCAATTTCCCCCATCAGGAAATTTGAGCTCTTTTTCATCACCTTCCACGTTTTTTCTCCTTTAGCAGGAGAGAAGGACTCAATTTTCTCGTTTCTGGTACTTGGGTTTGGGATACATAGCATATGCCAAATGGCTTGTGGGCTGATGTGAACACTTAAAGTTTGTCGCTCGATGTAGCAGGTGCTAGGGTTATAATGTTGAATGGCGGCATCAACAATCTCCGGGCAATAATGTACCAACGGGACCATGTATTGTGGTAGAACATTGTACCAAACCTTCTTGTTGTCGACGTGTCTCCATTAGGTGACCTCATCCTTGCATAGGTTGCTTCTCTTAAGGATTTAGGGTTTTTTGTGAGGCGTGGGTCATAAATATTATCCCATTTCTCTTCAACCCTTTTCTGGCTTCTGTAATCTTTGGGTCTATCTAGCTGTATCGTATTTGCCCTCTTCAGCTTGCTTGGTATACCAGGCATAGAATATGATAACTCTTTATAGATATACACATATCTTGACAACCTTATAGCATTAAGAAAATCCTGGCCAATCTCCTCTTGAATTTGTTGTAATGAACTCTCTGACATTTTTCTTTTAGATGAAATCTTCTGCAGGTTTTGAATTCTTCATAATTTCATTCGGCACTGAGTATGCTAAAAAATTCTCTTCACTTGGCTTAGCGTATCTCAAAAGACATTAAGCATTAAAAGCCTTTTTATGCAATATTTTAGCTATCTTTTCTCAAGGTGGTAGAAGAAAGTGGGCCTTTTGCATTTAATTCGGCATGTACCATTAATTCCTCGGCTCTTGCAAAAATGAAGTACTTGTCATTTCGAAGTGGCAAGAATTCATTATTGCATTTGGCAACCACGTGATACGCTGTGATTTCCTTGAAACTTGATCCAAGAATTTTCCTTGTAGCCCTGCATTAGTATGTGTTGGCAATTAATATCCTGGACAGAATGATTAAGCCAAAGCAAATGACCACCACCTAATAAGATATGAATCCTGCCTTGGGCTCTAGGAAATGCCTATGAGGTGACACAATAGCCTATGGACTATGAAGCTTACTGCCAATGAGCGCCACCATTTTAAAGTTAATTAATTAGCTCTTATTAAATTAGCACTCATTGAGTCGTACTTTTGCAGATGTAACCGGTTAGGAAATGCGAGCAAACGAAGGCATGCCTTTCAAGTTGGGAACTTGGTTATCATCATGTTTTCTCAAAACGGATTAGCATGCTTTTTCTCATTTTTTCTATAAATAGGTCGCTAAGTAGTGAGAAAATCACAATTAGCATTTGAGCAAATTTTAGTAATAGGTTATTGGCACAGTATTTAGCTTCAGTAAGCGAGTTTTCTCATAGGCTAGGTGGCAGGAAAGTTTCAGGAGTAGTTAGAAGGTAGTAGCATTGTGTTAGTACCATGAACACTCCCATTAGGCTAGTTTCTTACAAGTGACAGACAACTTTTCTGGGAGAGATTTCCACTAGCCACTTGAAAAGGATGACCAAAAATAAACACTCCCTAGTTTTGATAGCCATCAAATGGGTTTTGGGTAGGGACTGCATAGAGTATGAGGACAAATATTGTATAAACACTGATATTTGTGCTCACTTTGTTGTGTCAATGTTAGAAATTGGTATCCCCTAGCCTTTAATTCTGAAGTTGGTCAAGGAAATTTTTCCAAAAAAGTACCTGAATGGTCTAGGCGAGGTCGTCGCTCACGTTGCGTATGGGGTAGGCCTTCCAACAACCAGTGAGCTCTAGCGCTATATTGAGGAAGAAGCGGTCATTGTATGGCTGCCATTTCTCAATGGATTCTACCTCTAGACACACGATGAGCATCAGCAGAGGGTTACCTAGGCCTTGCACTTTCTTTTCCATAGCTACAATGTAGTGCCATTCTACAACATTGATTGGTATATTGACTTCAGGAACCTCGTGTTCCCTTTGCCAATGGTTGCTCCAAATGATTCTGCGTATGTTGCTGAAGTACATGCTAATGAAGACGTGGTAGGTGTTGTCGTTAATGCGTCGATTGCTACTTCTGATGCTCTTGGATGAAATGCCTCCTTGTTTCTTTGTTTTCTGTTGTTAAGAATACACCACCTGTTTACAGTTTTTGTACATATAAGCTTGAGAAAGGCCATAGATATAACATATATGAAAATAATAGCACGTATAATCATATACTTTTTGAATTATGGCTCTCTCTTAGCCATTTTTTTCCATCTAAAAATGAAATAATATATGTATATATATAATGACATATAGCTTTATAAAATCCATGACTCTCTCTTCTTTTTGCATATCTATTGTATGGGTTCTTTTTCATTAGCATATTTGCATATTTCCTGATTATTTATGTAAAGCAATTCCATTTCTCTACTCTCTACAATGATGGGTTTCTTTCACTAAAACACGAACTAATTTCTAAAAAGACTGGCCAACACAAAGGGAAAGAAAATAAAACCATTATTCACATATGTATGATAATAAAATTCAACACTTAATGGAACAACTTAAGATGAATCTTGTTGACCAGGATTCCCAAGGGTTCTTGTTCCATGCTTTCTAACTCAAAAGCATTATGCTCTTTGTACTGAATGATTTTAAAGGGGCTCTCCCATAGGCTATCAAAATTTCCATGCTGACCTAGCTTAGCAACCCTTTCATTATATTTTAGCACTAAGTCTCCACACTTTAGGCCTTGGTCGGAAGCCCTCTTATCAAACCATCGCTTGACCACTTGCTGGTGATTTGTCATGGCTATTAGGGAATTCTTCCTTTTTTCTTGAACTTCTAACAGTTCGGCAAGCCGAACCTCCATGGCGCTATTTTTTTCTATCTCAAGGGATTTCAACAGTTGAAGTGCTAGAATCTAAATAGATATAGGCAACAGTGCCTCTTTCCCATATACCAACTCATAAGGTGAAGTCTTAAGGACTTTCTTAGGAGTTATACGGTCTACCCAAAGTGCCACTCAAAGGTTTTTGTGCCATTGTCTCTGGTGCTTCGAACCAATTCTTTTAAGGAGTCAGACTAGGTTCTTGTTTGTTGACTCCGCTAGGCCATTTTCCTGTGGGTAATAATTTAATGATGTCTTAAGGAATATTCTATTTTTTTATGCAAATTGGCTTACCTTTGTGCCTAGGAAAGCTCTAGCATTATAAAAAATGATATTCTTCAGAGGACCGAACCTTGTCACTAGTTCTTTGAGGAAATCCACTATCTCTGCCTCTGTTACATTTTAAAGCAGAACAACCTCTGTCCATCTTGTGAAGTAATCTATGGCGGTCAGAATCCACTTGTGCCTGACACTGAAAGTGGGATTAATCATCCTAATGAAGTCTAGGCCCCATTGTACAAACGGTTCATCCGCCACTATATGATTGAGAGGCATTGTGGAATTCTTCCTTTTGCCTATAAAGAACTGACATTCTTTGCAAGATTTTACCAAAGAGTGGGAGTCGTTGAAAAGTGTGGGCCAATTGTAATTTGTGCACATGATTTTGATGGTGGTGGTCTTAGTGGAGAAGTGTCTACTGGCAATGTTGTTGTGGAAAGTGTCAAGGATTATTCTTGCTTGCTTTGCAGTAACACATCGCAGGAGGAGACCATTGAAATTCCTTTTGAAAAAGACCCCTTCCACTAGCGCATATCCACAATTTTGTAGCCGATAGTATCTCCTCTTTTGGGAGGAAAAACCTAGTGGATACTTTCTTGTTTGCATAAACCTCACTCTATCTGTTAGCTAGCAATCCTCAGATCCTGACTCATTTAACATAACAAGCTCTGGTTGCTCTTCCTCAACAGGTATCTCTTCGTCATGCGTCATGTATTCGCACAGTCCTCTTCCTCACACAGTTTTAGTGGGTTTGACCTCAATGTCATATTCAAGGATCTTGGTGATCCAATTAGCTCTTTTTTCTATGATTTCTCCCTCCATGATATATACATGCACACTGGAATGCGTGACATAGACAATCACTTTGTTGTAGGAAATTAGATGGCAAATTTTTTTAAGTCCCTTCACTATTGTAAAGGCTCTCCTTTTGACGAAATTATAATTTGTCTCATATTCCTTCAGGTTCTGGGAGTAGAATTCCACCAGATGTTCTCCTTTTCCTTCATTATCCTTTTGAGTTAAGACAGTAGCAATACTGAACTTTCTACTGAATGCATACATTATAAAATCCTCAGATAAGTCTAGATTAACCAGTATCCGAGCTGCGGAAATAACATCCTTAACTTTTTCAAAGGCTTCCCAGGCTTCCTTTGTCCACTTGAATGCTTGATCCTTTTTAAGCATCAGGGTGATCAACTTAATTATTCCCGCAAATTCGGAAATAAACTTGCTAATTTTTTTTACCTTTCCCATGAAGGACTGAACGCCTTTCTTGTTAACTAGAAGGGGAAGTTCCTTGATGGCTTTCACTTGCTTGGGGTTGATTGAAATTCCTTCTTTGGACACCACGTGTCCGAACAACTTTCCTTGCGACACTCCGAATACACATTTTTTTTTATTCAGGGAAACCCCGAAATCTTGGAATTTTTGAAAAACCATTTCTAAGTGATCAAAATGATCATCCTTAGACTTAGAAAACAAAGTAAGATCATCCAAATAAATTAGGATAATCTTATTGATTAGCTCTCTGAAAGCGATGTCCATTGCCCGCTGGAATGTTGCCCCTGCATTGGATAAACCAAAAGGAATTTTAGCATATGCCAATATTCCATATTTTGTAGTGAATGTGGTCTTGTGTTGATCCTCCTCTTTAACTTAGATTTGATTATAACCGAAAAAGCCATCAAGCAGGGAAATTTTTTTTGATCCTGTTACTACTTGCAGGATTGTCTCCATAGAAGGTAGCAAATAGTGATCTTTCAGAGATGCTCTGTTCAGGTCTCAGAAGTCCATACATAAGCGGATACCTCCATTTTTCTTTCAAAATAAGACCAGATTGGATACCCACCTGCTATGCTTGATAGAGAAGACAATCTGCAACTCAATTAGCTTTGTTAGCTCTTGTGCCATTAGTGCTTGAATTTTGGGGTTTATTGGCCTCTATTTTTTTTGGAATAGTTTTATACCCTCTGTTAGCTCGATGGTGTGCTGGATGATGTCAGGGTTGTATCCCTTCAGGTTATCATAAGACCAGGCCACTTCGCCTTCATATTTCTTGCAAAAATTGATGAGCCTTTCTGTATCATGATGCAAGACATCTTTCCTGACTCAAAGGTTTTTACCATCTGAGACCCAAAGGTCTATGTAGTCACTTTTTTCTACCACAAAATTTTGTCTATCATTTATTGCATCATCACAATAAAAAAGGTTTTCGAGAGCAACCAATCCTTTTAGAAGCTTGTTGGATTTGAGCTACATGATTTGTCCTTCATAAGCCTCTGCGATATTTGGTTGGAGCTGATCGACAAATTCCCTCAACTGTTGGATGAATGAAGCAATGTATTCATCACTTTCAAACACCTGCCAGCTTTGATCATTATCAGGAACTGTTGGTCAGAATATTACTCATACAAAATGTTTGTTATGTATCAAGTCAGAGACAAGATAAAATTGGGATCCAATTGCTACCATGTGATCCATGTCACCATTTTGGTCTTGGGAAATAGTCTAAATGTTGAAGGCTTCAAAACCATCAACCAGGTCCTAGACTCGATGCCGATAGGATCTCATGCAGACACTCCTTGCCATGGAAATTCCCTATACTTGGTTGACCACCAGTTCGAAATCTCCGAACACCATTAATTTCTTAATGCCCATTCGCTCCACATGGTTTAAACCCTGAACTAATCCTTCATATTCGGCCTCATTGTTCGAACAAGTGAACTAGAAGCGGAAAGGCCTTAGTATATTTTCATTCTGTGGGGATATCAAACATACCCCGCTCTGACGCCTACTTTGCATCTTGCTCCATCAAAGTACAACATCCACAGCTCAAGTGCTTGGCCACCTTCAAACTCTTTGGCCACCTTTGGGATCACTTGGTCTTCATCATAGATTACATAGGTTCCCAATCCTGTAGCATGGTAATTGCTGAAAGGGTCGTTGTCCATGTGTTCACTTAATAGAGCATCCTCTTGATCATTTCGGTCTTCGGTCACCTTTTCCTCCTCTAATAATTCAACGTAATGCATTTCTTTCTTGGTGATGGAAATATGCGTGGCTTCAAAATTGATCATGGCTTCATCCGCTACATGTTTAGAGTGTAACGCTTCCGATTCTATCTTCATTTTTGCATGGTGCTTGGTTCTAAGAATCAGATGTGACCAATCTAGGGATAGGTATTTTCCCACCTTTGAAGTAAATTCCTGGGATAGATAGAGGCCGAACATGGGAGGAACATCTATGATCACAGTGTCTTGTGGCACATTGATACTAGGGAAATAAAATAAAGTTAAAGGAAGTGCTTTGATCATACCTACAGTTTCAAATTTGTTCCCATCAAGCTGCATTACTCCCCTTTTCATGGGTTCGTAGCTAAGTCTTAAAGCTTCAACTATTTGTTTAGGTATAACTATGGCGCTAGCACCAGAATCAATCATAGCATTGTGCACTAACTTCTTCCCTATAATGAGAGTTAAGAAGAAGGGTTGAGGCTCCAACTTTTCTCTAACTTGGATATGGGATTATTTTGTGCTGTTCGTAAGGACTTTAGTAGGAGATAGTTGATTAACAGCCTTGGCATTGGCTAACTGCTCCATTGGCATTTGCATTGATCTCTGCTTGAAACACCTTCTATAATAGTGTCTTCTACGCCAGGATAGCTAGAATGTCCCATAGAGACACATTAGCAGATGATTTCTTCAACTGTTCCACCACATTGAAAGGTGGAAAACTTAGAGGCTTCTGCTCCTTTTCTCTTGTTATGTTAATTTCCTTTCGCATATGATATTATGGCGATGCAGTGGAAGTGCCAGTATCTGATTGAAAGCGCCTTTAGGTTGTGGGATGGCTAGTTGCAGAGCAACTGATTCATCGGTAAATCTCCTCTTTGAGTGAGTGTTATAGTCAGATTGCACTTGCGGTGTTTTGGATACAGGCGTATCATTAGCAAACACCGTTTCTTCTTCTCCCATCCATGAGAAGAGTGCATGATCAGGAGCAACATTGTCATATTCTTGTTCTAGAGACATCCCTTGCATTGCATGGTAAGGACTACACTCTCCATTTGTGGTGAGGCATATACATAATCTCTGTGGTCTGGCATCACGCGTTGGCTGTGCTACTCCACCACCTTTTGTTGTAAGTTGCCACATGAAGAATTTTGGGGCATATGCGCATCATTGCAAGGGATGCACCATGGATTGATGTCATCGATGAGGTTATTCTATCTCGTAGTCAATTCCCTACTCAAGCTTGGTGAAGTGCTCATCAACAGAGTAGGCACTGACACCATTTGATTGGCTGTCAGAGCTGGTGGCTTAGTGTGGGAACCACCTTGGTACTGATTTTGCTGATATGAGGGCCGTCTACCTTGATAGTTTTGATAGGCAGGCTTCAGAGGTATTGATTGGTTCCACTTGATGGTGGTTATATCATTTTCCATAGTTCACAACATTTATTTAAGATCGCTTATCTCATCCTTGGAAGAACCATATGTAGAGGCGACATTTTGTGGTACTATCACATATGTGTACATTGACTGGGGAGTTACAGGAGTGCTAGTTGACGTGACTTCTTGTGCAAGCATTGATATTTTAGGAAATATTAGCATGATGGCCCAAGGAGGAAACTTTCTGCAATCTATCAAATGATTCTCAGCTTTGACGGTGACACTGTAAGCATCTGGTAGAGTAGCTCCTCCCAAAGACTTGATCATCATAGAAATGTTAGGGTTGATGGACTTCAGATAAAATATGAATACCAACTCAGGAGTCGGGCGTATAGCAACAAGGATCCTCTACCAATTTGTGTGGAATCGGGCATTGAATTCTATCATAGCCTCTTAGGGATCTCATTTTATGATAGATAGTTGATGGTACAGCAATGAGTGATCTCCATCATTTGAAAATATCTCATAAAATGGATCTTTGAGCTTGTCCTAGGTGCAGATAGTGCTAGGTGGCAGTGTTTGATACCAATCCAGTGCCTTTCCTTTGAAAGATGCAGTGAGGAGCCTTAGAGATACATTTTGTGTAGTGATCTCGTGCACCAAAAACACATCTGCCACATCTTGCAGATGTTCTATGGGTGTTCTTGAGCCATCTCCGGTAAACTTAGGTATAGCTTTCATAGCTGAGACCGGGATAGCACCCCAGACAACAGTGCTACTGGAGCTGCTAGGGTACTTCCTACATCCCATGCCATGTAATTTCTATTGGTGGCTGGCAACATGGTTAGAGGAACGAGTGGCGGGAGCGGAACGATTACCAATTGACTTGCGGCCTACACTGTTCCTAATGGCAGTACTAGTAAACTAGGGTGGTTTGTGGTTTGGGATCTAGTTATAGGTTGATGGCTCATACACCCTTATAAAGCACAAATTCATTTAAGGTCGATCCCACCGGGTGTGCCAGAAAAAGAACAAACTGTTGATGCCAAAATTTGACAAGGTAACAGTGTCTTATGGGAAACTCAGTTTATGGGGGACCTTTTGTGCTAAACTGAGTGACCTCCAAGTTTTTTAGAGAAGCTGACTTCTTCTATAATGGGGTTTTGGAAATGGAAAAGGAAACATATATAATAAAATAAATTCTAACCTAAGGCGATGCGTCAAGACTTAATGGTAGGCACGATAAATCATAGATCTAAGGGCCCAATTGGTATTTGTAGTGTTTCAGAAAGGTATAAATTGAAGATTAAAGCATAGATAATCCATTCATTGACATAAAATAACATTGAATACATTCCTCCTGCCAAGAAGAGTCATTAGACATGATCTAGATCAACAAACTTGCATTCAATATATATAGAAGTTCTCAAATGAAATATCTAGACAATAGTAGCATAGTTTAAAGTTTAATTAGATAGCATGAAAGAACAGAAAGGCCGAATAATTGGCATAGTCTAAAAGTCTTTTGCAATAAAAATAAAATAGTAATAAAGGCCCGATGTCTTTTCCTAAAATTAGTGTTCCTTCAAAATCTGGACCCTTTCTCTCAAAATGGAGAGAAGTATATATAGCAGAAAACTCCCACCGCCTCAGAGAGCAGTAACATAAAAGATTTCATGATCTCTAGCAATGATGCAAAAATAAGTATATTCCCCAAGCCATTGCAACAAAAAAGATTCAAAACCAAGAATCCGGTCATTCTAGGCTCGGGTGCATCCCCTTCAAATGATGGCAGTGGTCCTGACAAGGTCAAACAGACAAGTATCATCATCCCATGAAGTAATTATGACACGTGACGACCAGTCGCAACATTTGGTTCACTTGATTCATCGCTTGAATACAAAACCCATCAAAGAGACACGTGGAAACATAGCACTACCCATGTGAACCTTTATCTTTCACCGTTGAAGACTTGCACCAAGGTGACACATGTCGGGTGGGCAGAGCTCTATCCCAAAGTGGAGGAAAGCGATCATCGGCTGGGCGCAAAAGAGACACGTGGAAACATTTTGCTGCCTATGGTCGTTATTTCATCCTTTTGCTGAAAGATTGCACAGAGTAGACACGTAGGAAGAGTGCATCACAGACACCAATCGTGGGGCCCACCAAACTTCTTTGGGAATGAGAGCTGCGTGGCACTCGAGCGAGGTCCGATGAGGAAGGAAACCTCCGGGGAGCACATAGCAGACAAGTGGAGGGAGCCGTAGACTTGAAAAAAAGGCTGAGGAGGCAACCCTACGATGTGCGAGCCGATACTTAGAGAAAGATATACCTGAAGGGAGCTTGTTGAATATTTATTCACACCTATTAAAGACAACTTTAACACAAAAGGCTCCAAAAGGGTTGTCACTCCAAATCCACTCATCTTCTCCACCTTGGAGGAACAAACAAAATTCCCTAATCAAAGAATCAAGAGTGGAAAACAACTCAGAGCGGACTGACACATTGCTCCCTCTTCTTAATCTCCAATCAAGAACATCTTATTTAAAATTTCTCCATTTGGGGATTCATCCAAACCAGTTAGCATAGTCATAAAGTGTATTTCCTTATAGTCTTAAGAGATCTTGTCTGATAGGGTTTAATTGGGCCACCAAAGGTAAAGAAGGACTGTTTCTCGAATCTTCTTCCCAAAATTGGATAAATCTCCCATTCCCAACTTTTCTTCTAACACCTTGTTGTAGTATACCCCTCATTTTTATTCCATATGGTCAATCCTTTAAGCTATTCTTGAGAGGAAAAGAAGTCACCAAGGGGATCATTCCCCATATACTTAGGCCTTATAATTTTTTTCTAGTCTTTCCTTGAATAAAAAACTAGCCCATTTTACCTAGAAAAGCCTTATTAAATATATTCAATCTTGAGATCCCAAGACTCCAAAAATTCTTTGGAAAACAAAACTTCTCCTAGCTAACCAGAGAAATTCTTATTTTTTCTTTAGTCCTAGTCTAAAGAAAATTCCTTTGGATTTGTTCAATCTTTCTCATAATGAAAGCTGGCATCTTAAAGAGAGATAGGTAATAAACTGGGATATTTTGGAGAGAAGATTTCAAAAGCTAAACTTTACCAACTTGGCTAAGCAGTTTATCTTTCCATCCAAAAAAAATTCTTTGGATTCTCTCAATGATGCTATTCCAGAAGGATTTAGGAGGTTTTTAGTGCTTAATGGTAAACCAAGGTACACATCAAGGAGAACAACCTCCTGAAAACCTAGGATTCTCAGAATCCTTTCCTTCACTAGTTGATTGGAGTTGAAAAACTACAAATTTATCTTATTATAGTTTATGTACTGACTAAAGGCTTCAACATACTGATCAAGGATTACCTTCCATTTAGCTACTTGCACCATAGAAGAAACACCAAAAAGAATCATGTCGTTAACAAATTTTTGATGAGAAGTAGGGGCTCGAGAGGAAGCAGTATAGATCCCTTGAAGACGACCATAATCAAGGTTTTTCTAAAGGTTCGACATAGAACTTTAGCAACTATAATGAATAAATAAGGGGAAAGGGGTTCACCTTGTCTCAAAACTGCTACCATTAGAAAATTGACCTTTAGGGACACCATTAAGTAAAACTAAGTAGCTATTAGTGATTACACATTCCTTGGTTAATCTCATAAATTTTCCACTAAATCCAATTTTTTCTAGAATGTAACAAATAAAAATCCCCAAGAGACTGTGTCATAAGCTTTTGAAATATCCAATTTAAGCACCATACTTGGGTTCTTAGAATGATCCATGGAATGGATAAACTCATCATGGGAAAAATGGCTACATCTAATATCTTTCTTCTAGCCACAAACCTTTTTGACTTCCATAAATCATTTTATCTAGCAGGTGCTTTAGCTCGTTAACAATTATTTTAGAAAAGAATTTACAAACTGTATTGCAAAGACTAATAGGGAAATAATCAAACATTGAAGTAGCATCTTCTTTCTTCAAAAAAGGGCTATATAGGTTGAAATGAGCTGATGAAGAAGCCTTCCAACTCTAAAAAAATCGCTGGTAGCAAGTAGGAGATCTTCAGATATGACTTCCCAAAATCTTGAAAAAAGGTTGGGGGAAAACCATCTAGACTAGGGGATTTAAAAGCACCAAAAGAGAAAACATCAACTTTAACCTCCTACATGGAAACCTTCCAGCTCAAGGCCTTTAAATATTCCTCAAGAACCACCCTTGGAATAACCTCCAAAAGGGAGTCCAAATCATTAAAAGGGGGAACATGAACACTTCCTGCATTCTTGAAGAAAGATATAGCCTCAGTTTCCAAGTCCTCATCCTTGGTTAGAAGGACTCCATTGTCCTTGACTAGAGAGTAGATCCTATTTCTTCTTCTATGATTTAAGGCAGATTGGTGGAAAAATCTTATGTTCATGTCTCCTTCGGGCAACCATTGCACCCTAAATTTTTGTTTCTAGAAAAGATCCTCTTTCCTAGCTATAAGAAACCATTCGTTCCTTAATTCCTTTTCTTTGGAATAGGTTTCTCTATCAATTAATCTCATTTCCATTTTATCTTAGATAGATTTGAGGATTAGAAGGATATTTTTCTTAGTTTGAAATAATTTCCAAAGGTAATCTTGTTCCAACCTTGAACATTAAATTGTATTCTTTTAACTTTTTAGGCTACCTGAAACATTGGAGTTCCTTGAAAAGGAAGGTTCCACCATTTCTTGATTAGTTCTTTGAAATTTGGGTGAAGATTCCACATAATCTCATATCTAAAGGGATAAGGTCCAAACTTTCATTGTTCCTCTCAATTCAGACAACTACAATTTGGCTAAAGTGTCCAATCACATGAGATCAACACTCTATCTAGCTTAACCTATATGTGGTTTTTTCCATGGCATCTATTTGACCAAGTAAATTTAGAGCCTAAAATCTCCACATCTTGGAGACCTTGAGTAGAGATAAAAGAAAAATCCATCATACTATTATAAAAATCATCCACCCCACTAAGTTTCTTAGAAGGATAAAGGGGAGTATTAAAATCCCCAGAAAGCATCCACTTAATATTCTGATTATTAGACAAAAGTATCAATAAGGAGTCCCACAAAATATTTCTAGAAACCCTAGTATTAGGTGCATAGACATTAAGAAGATTCCACTTCATAATAGTCCTCCAATCCTCAAAGATTATCTCTAAGTATTTTTTATTGTTGAAACCCTTGCGATCGGACAGTCTATCTAGATTCCAAAGAGTAGTAATGCCTCTAAAAAAACCATTTGTAGCACTAATACAATACTTTGCCTTTGGCCAAATTTTTTTAATCATTT
>VDFB02047230.1:598802162-598814975 GCA_007258455.2 Sequoia sempervirens | reverse complement strand
GGTCCTCTATTTTTTCATACTCTAAATACTCCTCTAGCTCGTTGATCCAGTCAATCAACTTTTCCGGGTCTAGACTTCCAGAATAACTGGAAACTTCTATTCTGGGTTTTTTTTTGATATTTGAAATGGCCCTTATCAGTGACATTTGATCTTGATCAATCTCTTCTTCTTCCTCTTCTACATTTAAATCTTCCACCTCTTCTTCTTCCTCACTTTCTTTTCTCCTTCTCAAGTTTAACCCTCTTCTCATCTATTCCTGCAATGCATCAATTTGTCTCTGGATGAGTTTGAAATCCTCAGCTGCCAATGAATCTTTTCCACCAATATTTTTTCCACCTCTACCACCTCTAGCACCACCATGCCTACCAAGCATCACTCTTGGAGGAATCTTGAATATCTCGAACCCACAACAATGGTCCTGGTGCGAACTGACTCACGATCGACGATCTGTCCACATGCTCAAGAAAATCTACTCTGATACCACCTGATGAGGGTGCTAACCTAAAACACAAAAATAATGCATACAACGAGAGAATTTTATTATCATTCAAAAAAATGAAAATCTTATATGCATAGGATCTCAAATCTTGGAGATTTGCAATACATGTATGCTACAAAAACTACAAAATTCCCTCTTTTCGCACTATGTGAATTTTTTTGCCAAAAAGCTACATAAATTAGAAAACCCCCCCATAAATAGCTCTTTTTTAGTTTTGGGGCCAAAACAACATTCAATTTATGAGCTTTGGCGGTTTGGAGCCAAAATTACAAACTAAAATTGAAATTTTAAAACCTTATTCAAAAATTAGCACATTTTTTAAAGGTACACCTTCAACTAGGGCCACCAGTATGTCTGGGACTGCGTTTTTTATTTGTTTGAATGGATTTGAAAGCTTTTGGGAGTGAGAACATGTTAAAAATTCTCTATTCAATTTCATTCATTTCAAGGCAATTTAATTTTCAAATTTGATCTAGAGGTTTTCTTGATAAAGTGTTTTTACTACCAATAACAACTAGACAGAATATGACATCCTATCTCTCTTGAAAGGTAAATCTCTATCGGCAAGCCTCAAGAGATAACCCCAAGGTCTCTAATGTCAGGTCTTGACAGTGCATAAACAACTTAGTAATGAAATGTGAAAATGTTGGTAATCACAATGGGACCTTACTACAAGCAAAATGTTGAATCAATTTTATTAGATCTAACAATCTGATGGTGCCTCAATCCTAGATTTAACCTCATTATCAAAGAAATAGAAAAAGGACAAGGGTTTCAAAGAGATTTCTAAATATAATACTACTTCTAAAATTAACAATGTAAGTAACCAATACTCGAAATGGACCAATCCCTCAAAAACTAATCTCTGCTTGACCAAGATAAATCTACAATCTCACAGAAAAATAGTGCAATCTTCTAAGGTGTTAATATTTTCAAATCATGAACATTCATTCAACAATCCCTTTTGCAGTTGAAATGAATGAATCTTCACAATCGAACTGGGCACATGGAATATGAAGTCCAGGCTAACTTTGCAAAGCAACTAACAATCAGTTGGTTGTGAAAGTATGGACTGAAGGATTGCAGCAACATTCAAGTATTAAATTACAAACATTATTAAGTCAAATCTAATCTAAACATGAATCTTCTCAAAGCAATTTTAAAGATAGAATAAAAGGACCATGCAAAACAAAAGAAGACAAGTGTGGCACCAAATCACAATGACATTTCTTGTATTCAAATTGTCCACTATAGCAACAATTCCATATTTCTGTTACAACATTTGCTTGAGAATACCTACTTGCTACTAACTACCTCTACTTCTAACTATTTGCTCTGTTTCTATATTCTATCTAACTTCTAACCTATTTCTAACTGTTCTAACCCTCTACAAATGAGGCAACATGCCCAATGTATAGAACTCCCCAAAAATTTGTCGGCCAAGCAAGGGTTTCGCAGCAATAACTCAGCACAACAACTCAGCCAAAAGAGTCTTCGAAATGGATCAAACAGGCACTAAATGCACATCCCATCCAGGTTGGCCTGAGATCCACAATATAGTTAGGACTAATGCGTGGGAAGGTAATAGAGTAGCACAAATCACGCCGCAGCCTATCATTAGCTCCCTTCCCTATTATCTCTGCCTTGATCTAGCTTTTCATGTACTTTCAAGAACGTCCCATCCATGCCCACAACTAGTGGCAGGGGAAAAAACCTAGGTCAATTCTCAATGGACGCAATCTCTCCTCTTGAGTGTTTGACCGACTTATCCCAATCCGCATCATGCGTTAGGTATTTGTCAATAACTGCAAGGTAGGTGGCCGTAGTCTAGCCAGTGCTCAGAAATGGGATCATCATTACTTGGTGCATAGACATCATGCCACCACTTCTTCAACTGTTCTAGACTCAAGAACTTGGGCTCAATCTTCCTTCTTCCTGTTATTATCTCAAAAAGCAATGGATCCATTGTATACACTGCTCAGGGCGTCATCAATGTGTCTTCTCTATTTATAAATCTTCTTCAACACCTTCTACCCAATCTGTAGTGACTTTGTTCTTAGGGGTCCTGCTCTTGATGACCAACTCAATCTTCTCTACATCAGACAATGAGGAACCAGTTGCTGCCTTGCTTGATTAAGCCTACACTCAACATGAAAACCATAGTAAAAACTATAGGAAAGCAAGGGTAATCCATTAAAACATCATTAGAATGCATCTCATATAGTCAAGGTGTCGTTAAATCTC
This sequence comes from Sequoia sempervirens, assembly GCA_007258455.2. NCBI lineage: Eukaryota > Viridiplantae > Streptophyta > Pinopsida > Cupressales > Cupressaceae > Sequoia > Sequoia sempervirens. The sequence goes on along the minus strand of VDFB02047230.1, from coordinate 598,812,232 downwards.
ATATAAAATGACCACAACAAATTTTGGGTTTCAAGACCATCTGCGGAATCTGAGCTAGAGAGAAATTTGGGAAATTCCAGACCAATCAGATTCCAACGGGATAACCTAGGAACACCTACTTAATCATTAAACTTGTTCATTTTTCATCAATAAATCACATGAGAGATCCAAATATGACATGAAATAATCATTAAATTCATCATGAATTGTAAATGAATCGAATTATTTCATGTTTCTTTAGTTTCATCAAAGTTCAGAAAAAATTAGTCGGAGACCAGTTCAGCGAAGACGAGGCCAAAGAGCATTTCGAAGTGCGGAGATGGGCGGATTCCGGAAATCGATTTCGTGAAATCAGCGGTTAGGCACAATTCTGGACCCTATAGCAGAGATTCGAAGCGAAGACTTGACAAGGTTGGTAATCATTTGCGTAGGAAAGTCTGGTGACTTCACGGGGAGTGCTTGGGAAGTCATAGGATAGGTCACCAAGCTAAGACTTAGTGGTTTCGGTGTAACATCTTAACCTTCGGTGAAGTCTCCGCCAGAAGGGAGATGAGTGTATTTAAAATTGGCAAAATTCGATGAGAAAAGAAGCCACTTGTAGAATGGAGCCTGCGTCTCGCCAATGTGAAGAATCGTATGCGATGAGATTTTCTTGATTATAAAGTCAAATTAAATCGGCCATGTTTCACCGACTTTCAAGGACACAATTAATCACTTTGGCGCGGACAATGAACATCAATATGGGAGTCTAGGTAGAAGTCGATGACCTGCCGGTAGAATGGGGTTTGGTTGCCGAGGTCTCAAAAAAGACCTGGGCTCGCTAAGAGAAGAAGGCCTCACTATAACGTCTTGGCGAACATCGGTAATTATAGCGAATTATGTAAAGTATCGGCAAGAGTTGGAATCTCGCGGTAAGGTCCTAGCGAAAGATGGATGTCTCCCCAACTGAAAAGGACAAAGCTCAGTGGAAGTAAATATGCTCGGTGAAAGGTCTCGCCGAAAGTGAAAGTTACAGCGATAGAACAGAAGATCGGTAGGACTTTAGGGACCCTCCATGACATCTCGGCGACTGATATGCATACAAGATTTCATCGGTGTAAGAAACAATAATGTCACGGTGATTCAACATAAACCTAGGAAGACCACTTCAGCGAACCTCAAGGTGGTCGATATGATATCACACCAACCTTGAAAGGTCACAGCGAATAAAATCCATAAGGGATGGGTTATCTCAGACTGTGACGCTAAATCATGATTTTACTCAAACACCGGATTAGTCACGAAATTCAAACATTTAAACACAGAGCAAGTCAGGGATGGACCTTTCGTAGATTTTCTTTGCATTCTAGGCCCATTTTAAGACGACATAACTGGAAAGGACATTTCCCCCAGGTTTAAAACCCTATTCATCAGCCATTAGCACATGGTCAAGCTCAGAATTCAACTAGGAGATGACAAATGATGCAATACTGAACGACCCTAGCATGAAATAATCCAAGAGACCCAGAAACCAAGTTAGATACACCCCTCAAGATATGCATGGAGCCAACAACATAATTAACAGGATAGCCAGAAAAGGATTTTGGGAATCTGATGACGGAGTGAAATCCGGGAAAATCCAGAATATGCAAAAATCCGCGGATCCCCAGAATTCTCGAACAACAAGGGTCCAGCCGAAGATCAAGCAGGATCCGAGAAAATCTGACCAGGGCAAAAAATCTCGAATCAGGGCAAAAGCCCGAAGTTCATCCAGAACTCAAGACTTTCAATGAATAACACAGAGTACTTAGGCACTCAAAGGTATACATTTTAAGCACTGCTGGGTGAGACGAAATCTCAAAAGAAAAGGGCCAAAACACCAAAAACGAAGTGAAAGAGGGTCCCTGCTTTCAGCGGGGCGTGTGTGTGAAAAACTGCACAACAAATGGCGACTTCTGCTGGGAAAATGCTCCAGAGTATCTAATGACGAACAAGAATCGAGAACCCAAAATCTTTGGTTTCAATCTTACCATCAAACAAACAAGTCAGAATGCAAGGATTTAAAGAATCAGAACCAAATGATAGATCAAACTTTCCATAAACTGAAAAATCTAAGTGTGTGCACATGAGTTCACTTCCCTCCTTAAGTTACTACAGAAACCAAGTTCAGTCAAGTCAAGCTACGTAAGGATTCTTACTTCAAAAGAAACCTGGATAGGGCCTCGCTGCCAATCAGGCATCCATAGCCCGACAAGGTTATTGATGTGACTCTCCTGAACATAGCTCTACTGCCAGCCAGGCGTCCATAGCCACGGTAGAGATATTCAGGTACCCTTGATCAGTTGAATTTATTCTTTTGATATTCTTTTTGTTACTTTTATTTCAACTTGTGAAAAATGAAACTCACACTTAGTGCTGAGAACCACAGTGGCGCTAAAGCAGAAATAGGATTTTTTACTTGACAAAACTTCACAAGGATTCCTATAGGAACATCAGGATTCTTAAGATATATGATGGATATAAGATTTTCAGAATACTTCAAATGCAAATCAAAGCCAGTGACTCAATCTTCTATAAATCTGACATTAAAACTGTTGGCAATAGCAAAGACTTCAACCATCCTTTCAAGATGCCAGAATAAAGTTCACCAAAGAAATACTTAGAACAATTCTAGAGAAGATAGATTTTCCATGCAGGTGCAACACATCCAAGTGAAAACAGAGAAACCCCCAAAGCAAGAGCAAAGCAAAACAACAAAACAAACCAAAAGCAAACCCACACTAGCCAAAACAAACAAAGCAGAAAGGAAACCTAAATCTAAAGCAAACTATCCTAACTACGTACAAGAGACTCACAACCACTCTTGATCAGACAAGGTGAACTGAGACCCACCCCTACTGGACCCTTCAGGGCGTGAATAAGCAACAAGGTGATGATAATAGTCCTCAAGAATGCAAATTTATCTTTATATTCAGTAAAGTAAACCTCAAAAATATAGCATTCAAACTCAACCTCATAGTCAGGGATAACCAATAACTAAGGTGACTCACTAGGACCATGATTAATCCATATGCAAGCTGCCCTTCCTAAATTCCCATAATCAAATTGATAAGACTCAGAATTTTCAGTAAAGAAAGAAACAACCTGATTTTGTACTGTTGTAGACTAAATGTGGTATTCATCCTTCTCCAATAGTGAAGAGTGGGTATCTATGTCATTAGGAGGTCTCCACTGATGATTCAATATCCCTCCTTCTTCATAAGGAAACAATGTTGAAAATGTAAAAGCCTCATCATGACTAGTAACTTCCTCATTATGATTTTTGTCAGGAGGCCTCACAGACTGATCTTTGAGTACATCTTTACTAAATTCCCCTCCTATCGACATTTGTTCTAGTTTTGGATTGTGATTGCTCGGAATATCAACTCTTTTATTAAGTTCTTCTTCACACCTTACAGGACATTCGCCAGCAGGTTGTTGAAATTCTTTCATTGGAGTAAGCCTACTCCATAAACTTTGATGTACATCCTTTGTATGATCCAACAACCATGCTTGTACCTCCTTTGTTGATTTTACCAAAGCTTCAGCACTACCGGATTTATGGATAGGCATATCGTGCAACATGAGGATTTCCTTAGTCTCCCATCCCTGAGGGTCAACTGTCAATACATAATTTCCCGGGCTTGTCTCAGACAGGAATACCTTCTTAAAAGTATTTGTATCAACTTGGTCTGAAGTACCCTTTTGTTCAGTAAGCGTATCCTTTTCAAGAGACCCTAGTACTACACTCCTAATGGTAGGATCTTTTAACAACTCATGAGCAGAGAGACTTACCTTGAATTTCTTGAGTTCTCTGACCACATACTCCCCTATTTGCTCTATAATCCTGGTAGAACAGTTTCCCTTAGAGCTATTTATCAATTCATCCCTGCTATCTTCAATGCTTCCTCCTTTATTAGCATCAGACTGTCCTCCATTTAGGAAATACTGAGTAGACACATGATGGAATGCCTGAACTTCTTCAGTTGCATATTCTTCTTCATCTGGTGGGCCATTATCATTCTCCTCATTACCCCCAAAGGATTCAACAATAGATTCTTCACTGTATACATACCCTATTTCAACACCTTTATCTTGTTCTTCTTTTGGTTTGTTCTCTTCACTTCTTGGAAATGGGACATGATTCACCACCATGACTGATATGTCATAAGGATTAGACGGCACTATCTCTAGCCCACTCGAACTACCGCTGGCATGTTGAACCTTCGGCTAGAAAATGGACACAGCAGTCTGGAATTCTTGACAGTCTAACTCAGAATTTTGATTAGTATCATGAAGCCTACACCATCCTGAAAGAGCTATTTTTTCCAAATAAACTTCACTAGGTTTCTCCTGATTGTTTGGCTGATCCAGAGAAGTTAGGGCTTCTCCATCATGATGAAGTGGCGGTTGCCTTCCATGACCTATATCAAGATATTGTTCTCCGTCAAAGTTTCATCTTTGAGTTTGCATCATATCCATGTTGCTTTGATCATAATTGGACTGAATCCCCCTTTGGGTTGCATGGGATCAACTATTCTGGTGCCTTAGGTAAGTGACTTCAATGTTCAGCCTCTCAACTAGCTCTGTGAGTGCATCCAACCTCTCCTTGTCTACACTGTTTGATGGAGGAATAATACTAGCTGAATTCTGCATATAAACATCCTATGACCTATGGTTCAAGGGTTGATTAAATATCTCAAAGTTCTGTAAGTAACTAGGTATATTAGCTTGTTGATGACAGAATGCAGCTTGGTTCATATTTGGATGGTAATTTGGCATGAATGCAGCCTGACTCAAGGGATGACCGGGATGTGAAACCAAGGGTGATTGAGGGACTAAACTCATCACAGGTATTTGGTTAGCCAAGGGTCCGAACAAGTGTTGTCTCAAATCTGTACTCACCTTAACAGCCACATCATAAGCTTCAAATAAGCTACCAAGAGGGTTTGCTTTCCATTTGATGAAAGTAGATGTTAAACTATCCAAAGCTTCATAATAAACCTCCCTGGCAGAGGCATCATCTACAACATAAGGGGTTTGCAACCTAGCATAAGCCCTATGGAATCTATTATTGAAAGCCACTATCGGTTCATTTACCTCCCTCTTGATTCCAGTAAACTACAAAAGTAACTCATTTGCACTGATTGGGATCCGAGATTTCTATAAAAATGCAGTCTCTAGCTGAAACCAAGCAGTGATAGACCCAGCAGGAAGATGGTTATACCAAAGAAATTCCTCACCTCCAAGGAAATATGGGAAAAGTCTGCATGCAACATCCTCATCATTAATTCCCCTATCCTTAAGAGTAGTCTTAAAAATCCTAATATGCTCCTCCGCAGTCCTATTTGGATCATTGGCATGGAATTTCGAACATAAGCGTTCAGGGTTTTTAGGCATCGGATTGCAATTGGCGAAACTTAGTGGAGATGGGTTGGTTGCTAGGAAAGCCATTGATGCAGGCGAGGGTGGTAATGGCTGACTTATGACCGGCTGAGGTTGTGGACTAGGAATGTCCTCAGACTCAGATGAACCCAATGAAGATGGGGATGATGGAGATGGATGAGATGGATGGGAAGATGATGATTCTCCCCTTCTGTTGGTCCTTCTTGACCTAGTGGGGTCTGGGAACTCTTGAAATTATTCCTCTCTTGGAGTGAATCTTGTTCTTCTTCTGAATCTCTCAAGAGAGATAGTGTTCAAAAATTGATCCAGCTTGCTTATTCAGGCCCTCCTTCTAGTGCCAGTTCCTGTTGATCGTGTTTTCTACACAATAATAGCTAGACAGAATATGATATCCTATCTCTCTTCCTTCCCGCCACAACACAAATCGCGCCGCAACCTATCATTAGCTCCCTTCCCTATTATCTCTGCCCTGATCTAGCTCCTCATGTACTTTCAAGAACATCCCATCCAGGCCTGCAACTAGTGGCAGGGGCAAAAACCTAAGTCGATTCTTAATGGATGCAATCTCTCCTCTTGAGTGTTTGACTGACTTATCCCAATCCGCCTCATGCATTAGGTATTTGTCAATAACTGCAAGGTAGGTGGTCGCAGTCTAGCTGGTGCTCGGAGACAGGATCATCATCACTTGGTGCATAGACATCATGCCACCACTTCTTCAACTGTTCCAGAATCAAGAACCTGGGCTCGATCTTCCTTCTTCATGTTATTATCTTGAAAAGCAATGGATCCATTGTATATGCCGCTCAGGCTGTCATCAATGTGTCTTCTCTATTTATAAATCTTCTTCAACACCTTCTACCCAATCTGCAGTGACTTTGTTCTCAGGGGTCCTGCTCTTGATGACCAACTTAATCTTCTATGCATCAGACAATGAGGAACCAGCTGATGCCTTGCTTGATTCAGCCTCACTCAACATGACAACCACAGTAAAAACTATAGGAAAGCAAGGTTAATCCATTAAAACATCGTTAGAATGCATCTCATATAGCCAAGGTGTCGTTGAATCTCATATAAAATGACCACTACAAATTTTGGGTTTCAAGACCATTTGTGGAATCTGAGCCAGAGAGAAATTCGGGAAATTCCAAACCAATCGGATTCCAACAGGATAACCTAGAAACACCTACTTAATCATTAAACTTGTTCATTTTTCATCAATAAATCACATAAGAGATCCAAATATGACATGAAATAATCATTAAATGCATCATGAATTGTAAACGAATCAAATTATTTCATGTTTCTTTAGTTTCATCAAAGTTCAGAAAAATCCGTCCAGGACGGATTCCAGCGAAGGACTAGCCAAAGAGCATTTTCGAAAATTCCGGAGACGGCAGATTTCAGAGAAATTCGGACTCGACGGAAATCTGTAGTTAAGGCACAATTCTGAACTAAACGGAGATTCCCGGAATGAAGGCTTCGACAAGAGTTAATCATTTCACCGAAAAGTCTCGGTGACTTCTGGGAGTCTCGCCGAAGAAAGTCACTAGGATAGGTCTCGCTAAGACTTAGTGGTTTCGGTGTAACATCCTAGCGACTAGGTGAAGTCTCAACGAAGCAGATGAGTGTATTTTGGCCAAACAAAATTCATTCAGAAAGAAGCCACGCCGAATGGGGCACGTCTCGCCGAAAGCGAATGTGAAAGTCATGTCGATGAGAGATTTTCTTCGGTATAAAGTCACAGCGAATCGGCCATGTTTCACCAACTTTCAAAGTTTAATTAATCACTTCGACTAGACAATAGTTTATCGATATGAAGTCTAGGCAAAGTCACGATGACCTGCCAACTAGGGCTCGGTTTGGATTCAGCCAGAGGTCTCAGCAAAAAGACCTGGGCTCGCTAAGAGAAGAAGGCCTCACTATAACGTCTTGGCGAACATCGGTAATTACAGCGAATCATGTAAAGTATCGGCAAGAGTTGGAATCTCGCGGTAAGGTCCCAGCGAAAGATGGATGTCTCCTTGACTGAAAAGAACAAAGCTCAGCAGAAGTAAACATACTCGGTGAAAGGTCTCGCCGAAAGCAAAAGTTACAGCGACAGAACGAAAGAGCGGTAGGACTTTAGGGACCCGCCATGACATCTTGGCGACCACTAGGAGTCTCGGCAACTGATATGCATTCAATATTTCATCAGTGTAAGAAAAAATAGTGTCACAGCGATTCAACATGAACCTAGGAAGACCACTTCAGCGAACCTCAAGGTGGTCGATATGATATCACACCGACCTTGAAAGGTCACAACGAATAAAATGCAGAAGGGATGGGTTTGTTGGAGTTAAAATGACACTGAGAGGGGGGGGTGAATTAATGTCTTAACTATTTGACTGATTTTTAATATATTTAAACACACAGCTCAGATTTGATCTCAATATCATTCTGATTAGAGCATTCATGAGTTGAATGTAATCATTCATAAACAGAATTGAGAAAAATAATGACTCAACAGTGAACTGAAACAACAACAGCATAGTAAACCAAAGAGAACACAGAAGAACAAAGAGGCACAATATTTTGCCAAGTGGAAAACCCTCCTGAGGTATAAAAACCACTCCCTAAATGCCTTCTAGGCTTAATCTTTTAATCAACTGTTCACAATGCCTTATAGGTTGATTTTTGAGCACCCACTCAAGGAGCATCAACCCCTCATTTAGAGATATCTATCTCAAGGAGTACCAACCCCTCAAATTATGTTTTGAACAATAGTAATGTTTCAAAGGATTTCTCTGTTTTCAGTTAAGCACATATCTCCTTTTTTTCTCGTCTACAGAATACCTTAAAGATTCAATAACTGAATCCCTAAAATACCTCATAGAAAAGAAATTTACAATCTCTGCATTTTTATTCATATTTTTATTGCAGAGTTTTATCATACATTTTCATACAGCTCAAGAATGATAATCTCATAATTACAATAACAGTCGAATAGAAAACTTAGTTTTCTGCTCCTATTTATAAATGCTAGAAAAGTAACAGACTTCAGAAGTAATGGCAGAACAACCAACCAAAACAAGAGCCGTTTCACCCAGCTTCTGAAACTTGTGAGATTGTTTCTCAGACAAAACTATAATTCCCATGGCTCCATCAATCACTTTCGAGCATCCAACCAGACAAGCGCATCAAACAAACCTTCCATAGACCTCTATAGAAGCCATTACAGTCAGCAACAATAGAAACGTAAACATTCATGATGGTGGTCAGGTTAGGGTTCGATATCCAACTTAAGAGAATAAACTCAAAAAGTTTTCCCTAATCTTTTCAATTCAATCGATGACACGTTATGCCGTAGGCAACTCTAACGTTGCCAGACAAACCTTATGGTTGTCGCTTTCACCAAGAACCACCAGAGTCGGAGAGAATATATATTGAATACAACATGCTACGCCGATGGTCTTCCTTAGTAAAACATTCTTTCGCTGAGACATGAGGAAACTTCTTACCGAGATGCCCTTTTAGTTTCATTCACAATCGCTGTAACAGACAACTTTCGGGGAGACCTCTTGACGAACAAACTTTGTCATTCCGAAAGACATTTGATACACATTGGTCACTGTGACAAATGGTTTTTCTTATCGACGAGCCTTCTATCTTGATTTAACACTGTCGCTGTAACCTAATGCCGTCGGGAAGACGTTTCATAGAATACATTAAGTTTCACCGAAAGACTTTATTCACTCTGAGTCGCTAAGACTTTACCAACCTTTCATTGAAAACCTTTCATTCGCCTTTGCCATGACTTTCCACAGTCGGAGAGATATTATATCAAACACAATATGTTTCACCGAGAGCCCTTAATATTTTCCATCGGCGAGACCCACAGGGTTCGTTATGACATTATACCGAACAAAAACTTTTGCCCATAAGACCTTTTTGAACACGGTCGGTAAGACAATATGTCTTCGGAGAGACCATATGTCGATTACAACACTCCTACCGAAAGACATCCACATGCATTAGTCAGAGAGACATAACCTTTTCGCTATGACCTCAGCCCGACGGCCAAGCTCATGCCGATAGAGATTCTTTCTTGTGCCGGTCGGTGTGACAAACCAATATCACTGAGACCACATGCCGACAAATTTAACTTATGCCGATATAACTACTATCGCTGAGACAACGAACAATGTTATGCCAAAAGTTGCCAAAATGTTAAATTCAATCGACATAACATTAGAAATGTCTTGTTGATAGGCAACTCAGACATTTCAAAGTGGATCGGGGAGAGCCTGCCATACTCATGCCGATATGTGAAAGCCTATGAAATGCAAAGAGAACCATCCTGACAAAGAATACCAACTTACAAGCTTTGTCAGACACATAAATAGTATTCATAGCTTGAACCAGAATTCTTATCACCATCTTGAAATTGAAACATAACAAATAACTTTCTGTAAAAGCCAAGTGACATCAAAGAAGTGCCATTGTAAATCATAAGGATTAGGGATTTTGTCATCAAGGACAAACCATAAACACAACTGGAATCCAACAAACTCCCCCTTTGTCCTTGATGGGAAAACACAAATGACTCTCCCCCTTTTTTCCTCAATGACAAAGAGTAGAAGAGAAGATCATGCAATTGCCATGAAACA
>VDFB02047230.1:598104374-598148271 GCA_007258455.2 Sequoia sempervirens | reverse complement strand
GGGGAGCATACATCCTCGAAGTAGTTGAAACACTACTCCCAAGAAAAATTGTTATCAAAGCCTTCAAAGCAAAGGTCCATACTGTAGTGAATGCTCCCACTGTAGAGAGTTCCAAAAGTGCAATCAAAGGGCCAACCTGTTCCCAAAATAGAAGGGGCAGTGAGCTGTGGACAGGGAATGTTGTCGTATAGCTCGATTGGGAGAATGCAGCGCTCCTCCTAGAAGATCAACCAATCAGATAAGCATTCAGAAACAACAAGATCTAGTTAGAAGAGATCAGGGTTCAGAGTTCCACGTGAAGAGGTTAGTCAGCATCCTGAAGAGTGGTCGTATTCCTAAGGGCAGTTTTTTCAGTGAGTCAGGGACTCATTTGTTTTGTATCAAGTCTTGTGAGAGTAAGAAAGACTCTTTTATTGTAATTGGTCCCGAGGCCTTTTAAGACAATACAACTTGTTATTTGCCCTACATTCGGATCAGTAGCCATCCGGCTAAGGATTCGTGATTACCGTTGGTTCTAGTGCGACCCTGCGCTAGAGTCGTGATTACCATTCCGCTACAAAGAAAGAAAGAGAACTTGGTGTGCATAAGTGAAGGCGTAATCCGGATTGGACCCAAAGAGCTAGCATCCCTTGGAGTAGCCCAAGTAAGCTAAAAACGGTGCTGCGCGTGGTTGGAAAAGTGTGCGAATAGAGTGCAAAAAGCTAGCCCCGTGACAGTTGGTATCAGAGCTCAGTCTCTTGATACACCGAGTTGAGGTTTAAAAAGAAATCTTGTATCCGAAAGATCCATGTTGATGGATACAACATCAGAAGGTCTGGGAGGCTCCGATGTAGAGCGCATCCCTCAAGAGGAAGAAAATCCTCCAGTGGATCAGATTCCACAAGATGAGCAGTCACCAAGAGCAAGGGGAGGATTCCGAGTGAACCCTCGACGCTTGAGGACAAGGACTAAAGACCGGTTAAGTGATCTGGAAGGTCAAATGGAGTCCCTTGAGGACGTTGGATCGACATACTGAATTGGTTAGTTGGAGAATGAAGTCTCTACACTGTAGAGCCAGATAAGTGTTGGGATCAGAGATCAACAGAGGTTAGAGGACAACATGAAGTTCTTAAAGAACCTCGTTACTACATTGTCTCAGGGAGGCATTGGCTCTAGACTCCAAGCTAAACGTCCAGCTGAATATAATGGACAAAGGGACAACAAGGTCCTAGAAAATTACTTTTGGGACATGGAGCAATATCTTGACACGATGCCAGACTTATCAGAAGAAGCCAAATTCAAGACTACCGCGACATACCTGATAGATGCGGCGAAGCTCTGGTGGAGAAACATAGTGGAGGATCTGAAAGCAGGAAAATTAGTGCCAGTGGTGGATACCTGGAGCAAGTTTCAGGAAGCATTGAAGGTGCAGTTTAAACCCGAGAACTCTTCTTGGACTGGACGGATGCGACTCATGGAGTTGAAGTATGTCGGTAAGATGCGAGACTTTATAAAAGCATTTACCAGTCTAATGTTGGAAATCAAAGACATGTCAGAGCAAGATCAACTCTTTCAATTCATGAGGGGACTACCACCGTGGGCTCAGACAGAGCTCAGGCGCTCTAGTGTGCAGACCCTAACTGCAGCCGTCGCAACTGCATACTGATTAACCGACTACGGCAAAGAGTCGAACAAAGAATCGGGTGGTCAACAAAAATTCAAAAAGAAAACTTCGTCCGCGTCGAAGGAAAGCAAAGACCTAGCGAAGGCGGGACAAAGTACTTCAATTAAAGCCAATGCGAACAATAAAAAGGGTTATGGCAAAGATTTGACAAAAGGATCTGGAGGAGGATCGAAGAATACTCCAAAGAGACTTGGTACATGCTTTATCTGCAACAAAGGAGCCCATTGGGCCAGAGAATGTCTAGAGAGACAGAGGCTAAACAGTATAGAGGTTCAAGTAGAGCAAGATGGATCAGCGACAAAGTTGGGAGTTGTTTAGTTGCACACGCTCAATGCGTTAACATCAGATCAGTCGAAGGCCACAGCGGCCAAACCTATAGATAAGCATAAGTTGTGTTTTGTGGATGCACACCTAGATGGAAGAGGAATTGTTGCATTGGTGGATTTAGGGGCCACCCACAACTACATATCGGCTAAGAAAGCCAAAGCCATGGGACTCAAGGTGCAGTGAGGCATGAGTACCTTTAAGGCAGTCACCTCTCTACCACAGAAGATCAGTGGTATCATCCAGGATGTACCCGCATCAGTTGGGAGTTGGCATAGTAAGATGGATATGATGGCCATAGAAATGGACGACTTCGAATTGATCCTAAGCCAAGAGTTCCTAAGAGTCGAAAAAGTAGCAGTAATCCTGCACCTGGAAAGTCTCATGTTTATGGACCCAATTCAGACAAGTCTGGTAAAGAGAACAAAAGGGAGACAAAGTGGGAAAGGCCAAGTGGTCTCGGCTCTGAGCATGAAGTGGTCGACGAAGAAGAAGAACAAGGAACCCATGTTCTTGGCAGCCTTGCTTGGAGGGTGGGATGAAATGGATGGTGTCATTGAGGCACCCATTCCACCAGATGTCGGTGATATCATATTGGAATTCGAAGAGAGGATGCCAGTAAAGCTACCGAAGGAACTCCCATCGAGAAGAGTGGTGGACCATTGAATTGAATTACAGCCAGGAGCTAGACCTACTGCCCAAGCACCATATCAGTTGTTTGGCCCTGAGATGGTGGAGCTTAAGAGGTAGCTCGAAGAGTTGCTAGAGGCGGGTTACATAAGACCATCTCGTTCGCCATATGGAGTGCTAGTTCTGTTCCAAAAGAAGAAAGACGGAACACTGAGGCTATGCGTAGACTTCAGGGCACTCAATAAGCTCACTATAAAAAAAAGTATCCCCTACCGTTAATAGCAGATTGCTTCGATCACCTAGCAGGGGCGAAGGTTTTCACCAAGTTGGTTATAAAGCAGGGCTATTATCAGGTCAGAATTGCAGTAGGGGATGAAGAAAAGGTGAACTGTGTGACCATATATGGGTCATATGAATTTATGGTCATGCCCTTTGGGCTGTGCAACACTCCGACGACATTTTGCACTCTTATGAATGACGTGTTTTGACCTCTATTGGATAAGTCAGTAGTGGTGTATCTAGACGATATCCTAGTGTACAACAAGACTATGGAGGAACATAAGGTTCACCTGGCGGAGGTGTTTGAGTTGCTCAGGCAACACCAACTCTTCGTGAAAAAAAAAAATGTGTATTCGCCCAAGAGGAAGTTAACTTCCTTGGCCATATTGTGGGCAAAGGTATGATTAGGCCGAATCCAGAAAAGCTCCAAGATATCAGGGATTGGGAGCTGCTTCAAAATGTCCATGCAGTGAGACAATTTTTGGGCCTGACAAATTACTACCGTAAGTTTGTAGCAGGGTACAACAAGATTGCGGCCTCGTTGACAGACCTCCTAAAGAAAGGCCGAAAATGGAACTAGTCAGATAAGTGCAAGGCAACATTCGAGTTACTCAAGGAGAAGCTCACCACGGAACCAGTGCTTGCTCTACCTGACTTCAGTAAGCCTTTTGAGGTGCAAAGTGACGCATCAGACTATGTAGTTGGGAGCGTTCTTATGCAAGGACATCTAGTGGCTTACGAGTCGAGAGAGTTGAAGGATAGGGAAAGGATCTATCCCGCCCATGAAAAGGAAATGACTGGGATCATACATTGTCTTCGAACTTGGAGGCATTATCTCTTGGGTGCACCGATCGTTGTCAAGACGGATAACATCAGTTCAACATACTTCAAGACTCAAGCTAAGCTTATTCCAAAGTAGGCTAGATGGCAGGAATTTCTAGCCGAGTTCGATTATGAGATCCAATACAACCCTGGAAAGCATAATGTTGTGGCAGATGCACTGAGCAGGAAAGCACAGTTAATGGCACTAGTGGTGGAGTCAGAAAGTGACGCACTCAGTGCAAGTCAGGTGACTCTCTCGACACAAATGATCGAGAACATCAAGCAGGGCTTGGTGGATGACCCTCAGGTTGCAGAACTATGGAAGCAGTGCAAGGCAAATAAGACTTGAAAATTCAGTGATTAGGATGGGATAATGATGTTTACCCAGAATCGAGTCTATGTCCCGAAATAGTAGAGCTTGCGTAGAGACCTAATGCATGAATGCCATGACACCCTGTGGGCAGGACACCCAGGACAAAAGAGGAATCTTGCACTCTTGGAAAGAGGTTTCTACTGGCCGATGATGCGAAGGATGTGGATGACTATGTTCGAAGTTGCCTCATTTGTCAGCAAGATAAGGTTGTGACGCATTCTCCGGGAGGCTTGCTCCAACCCCTACCAGTTCCGATTCGACCTTGGGCCAGTGTATCAATGGACTTCATAATGGGTCTACCCAACGTCGAAGGTTTTACAAGCATAATGGTTGTAGTCAACAGATTTTCAAAGTATGGGATCTTTGTGTCGTGTCAGATACAGTGCACAACGGAGGTTGCCGCCGACTATTTCTATCAAAACGTGGTAAAGTATTGGGGAGTTCCACTAAGTATCATCAGTGATAGGGACCCCTGTTTCACATCAATTTTTTGGGAAAAATTGTTTAAGCTCATGGGAATGAAGCTCCTCATGTCAACAAGCCATCACCCGGAGACCGATGGCCAGACTGAGCCAATCAATGCAGTGTTGGAGGATTATTTGAGACACTTTGTGTGGTCAGACTAGTCAAATTGGCCGAAGCTTCTGGATTCCACACAATTCTGTTACAATTTACAAAAGTTGGGATCAAGCCAGTTCTCGCCATTTCATTTGGCAACTGGACAACAACCCTTGACCCCGCATACAGTTTTCAGTGGGTACAAAGGTCCGTGCCCCACTACGGCATATCATCTCAGGGATTGGCAAGACAGAGTGGATCTGGCTCACCATCATTTGGTTAAGGCTATAGAGAGAATGAAGATGTATGCGAATGCAAATAGGCGAGCTGTTGACTTCAAGATAGGAGACAAGGTACTCCTAAAGTTGGATTTAGTTTAGTTCAAGCCACCAAAGGGTTTGAGCTATGCTCTCACAAGAAGGTTTGAAGGGCCTTATGAGATCATAGATAAGGTAGGTAAGGTAGCCTACAAGCTGAAGCTTCCAAATCACATGCGAGTACACGTGTTCCATGTGAGCCAGCTCCTTCCAATGCACTACGACGCAGAGGACCCAAGTAGAAGCATTCCTAGCAGAGGGCCAACAAATGTGTTGGATAAGCCTAATGTGCAAATACAAGAAATACTTGCAGTAAGGGAGCGCAAATTCAATGACTACAAGTGGAAAGAGTTCTTGGTGCACTGGCAGGGCTAGCCTAGGGATGGTGCTATATGGGAAAGAGCAGAGAGCCTGTGGAAGTTTGAAGATGAGGTCTTGGAGTTCCTCCAAAGGGACTCCTAGGAAAAGTTTTAAGCCCCGAAATAAAGTCAGGCGCATTCTTCGCACCAGTCCATCAAGGTGATTTCTGTGCAGGCGTCAGGGACGTCACCTATTTTTAAGTGGGGGAGAATGTCAAAGGTATGAGAGTCCAACACCGGGGATGCAGGGAAAATCACCCTCGCGACCGAGTGCAAACCTATCCTGGGTCTCGCACCAATG
This sequence comes from Sequoia sempervirens, assembly GCA_007258455.2. Lineage (NCBI taxonomy): Eukaryota > Viridiplantae > Streptophyta > Pinopsida > Cupressales > Cupressaceae > Sequoia > Sequoia sempervirens. The sequence continues at coordinate 598,142,645 of VDFB02047230.1, read as the reverse complement.
TTCCAATAAGGCGAGCACGCTGGAAAGTGGAACTCATAACCAAAGGAGCTCAAGTCATACTCAGCCAAGGAGTTCGCATCAAGTCGCATCAGACAGGACCCGAGTGTGCATCAGGGTGAGCTGGGCTCACACCCTTAAGTCGGACCAAGTATGGGATGTACTAAGCCAAACACCTAGAGAGGTGGACGCAACCCTAATGGGCTCATCCGTGGTTGCAAACACAGAGAGTTCACAAGGTTGGAAAGCAGGGTTGCTACCTGAGGATCGAGTACTAAGGAGTGAATGATAAAGGAGGAAATTGGGGGATTGGCCCATTCCTCAGTGTCATCCTACCATGGTCTGGGATTCATACAAATAGCTTATATAGGAGAGCATACATCCTCGAAGTAGTTGAAACACCACACCCAAGAAAAATCATTATCAAAGCCCTCAAAGTGAAGGTCCATACTGCAGTGAATGCTCCCATTGTAGAGAGTTCCAAAAGTGCAATCAAAGCGCCGTGTTGAGGTTAGCCTGTTCCCAAAACAAAAGGGGCAGTGGGTTGTGGATAGGGTAAGTCATCGTGTAGCTCGATTGGGAGAAAGCGACGCTCCTCCTAGAAGATCAACCAATCAAATCAACATTCAGAAACAACAAGGTCTAGTTAGAAGAGATCAGGGTTCAAAGTTCCTCGTGAAGGGGTTAGTCAGCATCCTAAAGAGTGGTCGTGTTCCTAAGGGCAGTTGTTCCAGTGAGTCAGGGACTCATTGTTTTGTATCAAGTATTGTGAGAGTAAGAAAGACTCTCTTTTATTGTAATTGGGCCCAAGGCCTTTTAAGACAATAAAGCTTGTTATTTTCCCTACATTTAGATCAGTAGCCATCCGACTAAGGATTCATGATTACCGTCGGTTCTAGTGCGACCCTGCACTAGAGTCGTGATTACCATTTCGCTGCAAAGAAAGAAAGAGAACTCGGTGTGCATAAGTGAAGGCGTAATCCAAATTGGACCCAAAGAGCTACCATCCCTTGGAGTAGCTCAAGTAAGCTAAAAACGGTGCTGCACGTGGTTGGAAAAGTGTGTGAATAGAGTGCAAAAAGCTAGCCCCGTGACATAAGGTGTGTAATGTAGTTATCTATACATAATAGTTAGATCATATTGGAAAGCACATTGGTGGTTATAGTTTTTTTTTGAGTATTTACTTGACTTGTTCAAGAGGTAGCAACATGAACTTATAGTAGGAAGAGAAATTACCATCTAATGGGTAATATCTTTGTGGATTTGAAAGAGGAAACTCCATATGGTAGGGTTTTTAAGTATCTTTAATTAGTAAATACAAAAAAGAAGCAAAATGAACAATGATAGAAAAGAGAAATAGAGAAAAATCTAGATAGAATTGATGAAGAGAACCATTTGGATTATATGGTAACAAATAGGAAAATGAGAGAAAAGAGAGCAAATATGTAAAATTAAATTAAAAAATATAATTTGATTCCTACAAATGACATTAACATGCAATTAAACTTGTTATTTGTATTGTAAATGACTATAATGAAGATTTTTTTTTTTATTACTTGTATCCTAAAATATTAGAATGAAGAAAATATGTTATATTAAACTTAAGACTAACATGGGCCAAACTTAATAATTATTACAATGGTGAGCAAAGCGAAGCCGCCACGAAGGAAACGATTTTTTGAATCCCCTGCCTGGGCGAAACCCTAATGGTGTTGCGTCCGCGTCGCCCGTGGTGGCTTTTGCCTCGGTGCCTCCTGTGGTGGCCTCTGCATCGATGATCATTGGAAAGGTTGAGGTGGATGCGGGTAGGTTTGAACACGCCCCTATTTCAAAGGAAAATGCTCAGATGGATGTGGGTCGGATGCGGCCAGAACTGCGGATGTTGGAGCTGCGATGGCGGCTCATAAGGTGGGTGTTGGTGCTTCGTTGGGCAGAACGACTGGGCTTTCTGGGCATTCTGGCTTGGCCATGGGGGCCAAAATGTCCTTCAAGCAGGGGCGGAGTTTTATCCCCGTGAGAAATGCTATAACGGTTAAACTAAAGGACGAAGTAATAGAAGAAATAAACGATGAAGAAGCAGAGCTCTCTGAACGTGGGATTATCTGCAGGTTTCGGGGCTTTTGGCCAAGCCTTCCTCAGCTACACTCATGGATTTCCAAGGAGTGGGAACCTCTCTTGTTTGGTAAAATTCACATCTTCCCTTTGGCCAAGGGATTCTTTGTTGTTAAATTTGATAATATCCAGGACAGAAATACTATATTATGTGGTCATTTTTTTAGTTGGGGGGATCAATATCAGCTGCTGATCAAACCCTGGCATTCAAATTTTAATCCTGTTTCTGAAACCTTTAATAAATTCCCGATCTGGGTGCGCCTTCCTAATCTCCCCCTCCATCTCTGGAAGGATTCTCTTCTGGAATCGGTGGGAGAGGCTCTTGGGGACTTTTTGTTCGTTGACGAAGAATCTTCAGATATCTTTCATTCCACATTTGCTCGAATACTTGTAGAAATTGATGTTACAAATGGACTTCCTGCTGAGGTTTCATTAGAATGCTCCAAGGGGACTTGGGTCCAATCACTGGATTATGAAGGATTACCTTTCCGTTGTAGAAGATGCTTTAAAACTGGACATGCTGCTGCTCAATGTGGATTTGAGAAAAAAATACATAAGGCAACTTGGTGGAATGGTGCTTCTCAACGTCATTATACGGTTGAGAAGAATGCTGATCTTAATAAGAGTTTTTCTGAGGTGGCTGCTTCGGAACCACAGGACCTTGGAACCCCCCCTCCGGTCGTCTCTATTGGTGAGGTTGTTAAGGCAACCCCTATTGAGCCTTTGGCTGCCTCTCCGGGTGAAAGCGCCTCGGCTGTTCATCCCGGCAGCTTTTCTGCGAAGTCGCTATCTTTACAAAGCAGTCATGAGGACAACCCCAAGTGTTTGGTTGATGGCTTTAATCACCATGAAAATATTAAGAAGGTCTGGCATAGTTTGGCTGCGCAGGTGGAAGAAGGATGGATTACAGTCAAGGGTAAAAAAGATAAATCTTCACGGCCTTCTTTCGACATGACTCTTCGCTCCCACAAGAAAAGTGCTAATTGTAAATCTTGATGAGTTTTGTTTGGGCGCTGGCTTTTTGTTGGCTGCAGGCTGTCCTTTCTGCAGCCTGGCTTTTCTTGTTGTAAAGGGTTATGGATCCCTTCAAAATCCGCTTATCCCCTAATATCAAAAACTTAAGACTAACATTAAATCTACAAAGAACAAAAGAGACAAAATTCTACAAATATTTCTTCGAGTAAATTCTTTTTCATATACAAAAGCTGTATAAAAATAATAAAAAGTTCTCAATAATCACATGTCCACCCTTTATAAAGAAAAATAACTTTTTTATTTTCAATAATTACATATCTATCCATTATGAAGAGAAATATCTATTTTCTTTTTACTAATTAGGACTCTTAAATCTTTATAAAAAATATAAAATAACTTTATAATGCATTTAAAGTGATTTTATATTTTAAAATTACCCCACCTTTTTATAACAAGCTTTATAAAAATAACATAACATAATAAAATCTTTAACATTAAACCTACAAAGTACAAAAAAGACAAAAAGACTGTACAAATATTTCTTTAAAAATAGATGGAGAGTCTCAAATCTTTTTCATATACAAATTATATAAAAGTATAAAATAGAAAAATGTTATAATAATTATATATCTACCCCTTTTAAAGAGAAATAACTAAAGTTAGAGCTTTAAAATATAAAAATAATAAATTCTTTTTTTCAATAATTACATATCACCCATTGTGGAGAGATATACTTTTTTTTTAGTTGACTTTTAAAGCTATAATAAATATAAAGGGACTATATTTTAAAATTATCCCACCTTTTTTTTTGTTTGATATATGAAATTGGCCCCGTGTTACATAGGGTGGTTCTCTATTGGTATAAATTGTAGAGAGTCTACAACCTAAATAATTACCCCACCTGCCACAAAATAACCCTTCTCGAGACATGAAATTGGCCCCGAGTTACATTTCAGGGTGGTTCTCTATTGGTACAAATTGTAGAGAGGCTACAACCTAAATAATTACCCCACCTGCCATGAAATACCCCTTCCAAAGACATGAAATTGGCCTCGAGTTACATTTCAGGGTGGTTCCCTATTGATACAAATTGTAGAGAGGCTACAACCTAAATAATTACCCCACCTGCCATGAAATACCCCTTCCCAAGACATGAAATTGGCCCCGAGGGTGGTTCCCTATTGGTACAAATTGTAGAGAGGCTACAACCTAAATAATTACCCCACCTGCCACAAAATACCCTTTCCAGACATATAAAATTGGCCCCGCATTACATTTCAGGGCGGTTCCCTATTAAGACAAATTGTAGAGAGGCTATAACCTAAATAATTACCCCACTTGCTACAAAATACCCCTTCTCATACATATATATACCCCTTCCCAGGCATATTTTCCATGGTTATATAGACATTTAAAATTGCAAAAATGCAAAATTCGGTTCCCACCCCGCTTCATACGTCCTCTTCCACACCATTCGCCAAATCCTCGCCCACCAGTAGCCTTGCATCCAACGCCAATTGCGACTCTCTCAGCCAGTCCAAGAGGGAGCCGATACTTGCAACAACTTGTCCCCTCCTGAGATCTGAATGCATGTTTGTTCCCCATATGAGGAAAGGCACCAGAGGAGAGTTGTACTTATAATAAAGCCTCAACTAACATCCTCCTTTTGTTCTCAGACTGCTACCCGCCACCGCCCAATCCAGAATTCGGGCCATTCCGTCATGCCATTTTGTTTGCACATAGCATTCCATAACACTGTGGACCATCTCCTTATCTTCTGGCTCCAACAACCACGCCTTGAAGACCGATACCGCATCCGTGTTCCTTCGGTATCTGTTCTCCATTTCGATATTCCCCCCCCAACAACATCTTAATCACATACAATTACCATTGGCAAATGACACTCGAAAAGATTCCGCAATATCCCATTTGTGGTACATCCCAAGAATGCGATCTGCCGCCCTTGCGCCCGTAAACTGAAAGAGGCTTCCATAATGTGAATGCCTCACCATTCTTCGCTGTCTGAGAAATAGCGTTGGCACATTTAGTTCACTCGTGCATACCGTCTTTTCCTCCAATGCTGATACACACAAACCTCACTTAAAGATCACCAACCACACATTCCTCGACTTCATTCATTAGTCTTCAATGTCGTCCTTTGCCAGTGTAGTCAGGGCGAATTGTCCTCCTGCCTTAAACTTCACCATCCCCACTTTTATCAATCACCCAATTTTCTAGAAGGTTTTCCAACTTGTTCCCCTCCCTATAAACATGCATACTAATAAAGTCCTCAAAATCTCTACAAAAGTAATCAGGGCTAGAAAGAGTCCTCAAATCTCTACAATAAAAGTCTAAATCAAACAAACATATTTGTTAAAGTTTCCAATTTGGGGCTTATTTCTTTCAAATGGCGTTGATCACGATTAACGAATCCCCTTTCAATTGGACCTTCCATAACTGATTATCTAAACAAGGATCCTCAACACCAACCAAGTTAATTGAAATTCTGCTTCTTTATTCATTCCCACCTTTAATTTCCCTAATCCCACCACTAAATTTTTACCTTCTCTATCCCTCACAACATCGCTGGCTCTGGACACTCTTGGGTTCCCTCTTGTTGTCCCATCAAAATTCACTTTCAACCATCCTTCCTCAGGGGGACTCCATTTTTTGATTCCTTTTTCTGCCATCAACAAATTAACCCGTCTAACCCCATAGATGGGGGAATTATCCCACCTTTTTTATAACAAGCTTTGTAAAAATAATATATCATAATAATATCTTTTAAAATACTTTATTATGAATTTTTAGTGGAGCCTCAATAATTATTGTTGCCATTGCATGTTCAATTCTATTTATTTTGATAACTTCATTTCTCATCATTTGAACCGTCATTTGAATAACAAGTTGGATTTTTTTTAGTATTGTTTGTTTCAAAATCACATATTTCATTTATCATGTAGAGATTTGTAGACACCTAATATTTCCCTACTACACTCTTGTTCTAATTGACCAAATAAATTTCACATCACCTAGCCAAATCTCCTTCATCTAATGTCCCCTACCTAATTAATTATTTACACCTCACACATGACTAAAATAATTAAATAATACTATTAACCCCTTTTTTATCTCACATAATTAAATAACTATAATTATTTACACCCATTTTTCATCTCACACATAGCTAAAATAATTAAATAATAATAATATTGAATTATATGGCTATATTCTCTCCATCAAATTCCAAGTATAATGGGGTCTAAAGTACACTTGTTCCCCAAATCCCTCATGGTTGGAATATTATCTATGCTACTTTCCAAGAATAGGGGTCCTAAGTACATTTGTCCCACACATCCCTCATGCTTTTAATATTCTCTCCACCAACTTCCAAAAATAAAGGGATCCTAAGTACACTTGTCCCTGACATCCCACATGATTGTAATTGTAATGAAGAAAATTTGACTCTAACAAAAGAAAAATAAGGTTCCTTTGAGAGTAAACTTCGCTTATTACACTTAGATTAATCTATGATATTTTTTTAAATAGAAAAATAATAGAAACTAACTAATATGCTTAAAAGAAACAAACTGTTGAAAATAAAAAAGAAATATAACATTTTGATAATAAAAATGAAAAATAAAGATATCAAAGAATCTAAAGTTCAAAGGAAGAATTCACTGGCCAAGGTTGCAGTGTGTCGTGCAGATGTCCACACATAACACTATTGTCCATATGAATAGCATGCAAGAAGTGCCTATAAAATGTGAAAATCAACAAATCCGCAAAACTCAAAAACAAGAAAACACCAACAAATACTAAACAAAAAATATAAAGAAATAAATTAGGGTTTAAATAAATAATACAAACAAATTTAGAAATAAGAAAATATTTGCAAACCTTTGTACGATTGAATCCTCTCAAAAAACTTACAACTATAAGGAAAATGAACAATATTTGGGGCTATTTGGAGATTTGTCTAAGTCAAATCCTTGTTTTGGTGTTTCCACCTCCATATCAACCAAGATAGATAGAAAAATAAATCTAGTGTGTGTTCTTACTCTAAGTACATCTAGAAATAAGAATAATGATAAAATAAAATGAATTGATAAGGGATGTGATAATTGGAAGGTGCTCAAGAGCACAAGAAAAGGAAGTTGTAATAGCAACAAGAATTGAAAGTTGATATTGCTTGTATAGGCTTAAGGAAGCCAAGAGAGAAAGAGAGCTTGGATAAATTGTTCTAAGAGAGCTTGAGAGTGCTATGAGAGTCAAGAGAGACAAGATAGAGAGAGAGCTTGTCAAAATAAATAAATAAATTTAAAAATGAGAAGAGTAGGGAAAATAAGTTTGTTGATGAACCATTTGGAATTTTCAAAACCATTTTCATTGACATGTAAAGGAGACAAGTGGAAAATGTTCAAAAATGGCTTTTAAATGACAAAATGTTGTAAGACACTAGCGCGATGTGTGGATGTTCGTGCTAGGTGCTAGTGTCTAGAAAATTTACACTTGAAAATGATAAGAAACAAAACTAACATAGGGCTAACACAATAGAATCAAGACAAAGTGGCCACTAGAAAGAATGCTTGAGCATCTTGAGAAGGAGTAAGGTTGATGCAAGGGCTGAAATGAGCCTACAAAAACACTAAGAGAATCGACACAAAACATAATTGTGAAATTGCAAGGGTATGCATTTTATGACACTACAACAAAAACTTACTATTTTTGGTAAGTGCATCCTGTCACATTCTGTTTAATTTTCCTATTTTAATTATTAAACTAGTATATTGATTATTTAATAACAAACAATTAGGCAAGGAAATTTGATTATGTTAAATATCTTTTGAAGTATAGTTTAAGAATGATAATGATGGTGATGACTCATTATGTGTTATGTGTTTCTATAATTGTGTCAAGAAGTGTTGAAACTCTCTTAGATTGGAGAGAGTATCATCAAGGAAAAGGTTTTAGCCGATAGAGGTAACTTGTCATGATAGAATCACACACACACATGCTTAGAATCATGTAGCCAGGTTGCATATGTGTTAATAAGATTAGTGTATATATGTGTTCCTTTTATATAGATGCAAAGAATGAAATCTAAACTAATCAAATAATCTGGAGAGCTCATGTTAATATTGGGTTATGAGCCAAACTTAGCACAAGAGTGTGCTAATAGTTGATATGTATTTGTACTTTGATATTCCATCAATTGAATGAGTCTAAAATAAATGGGAATCGACATGGGAATGCAAATGTCACCATTAAAATCATATATGTACGTATTTCTTAAAGAAACTCAAATTTTATATGTCAAAAATATTATATGGAGTGGCATATTCACACCCTAAGTTTTATGGAATGTGCACCCCACACTTTATGAAATGAATCTGCACATTTTTCTTTGGAAACAAAATTACATTTTATATATGCATATATAGATATAAGTGTTTGTGTAGGTGCATTGAGACCTATGTGTATATTGACACAGGGAAAAGTTTAATCTATCCTTTGTGTAATGCCTATGTGGCACAACCATTTCCATTGAATACATTTATTGAAACAAAAGAAATAAAACCAAAATCAAATTAAAATAAGCTTAAAATTTCCTCCAGGTGCCTTGTTAATGTTTCCACAATTTGCATGGAAAGATATCATGGAGGATGCTGGTACAGGATGTGTAATCCTGGCCTTATGCCTGCTAAATGCATTTTACTTAAAAGCTATAAATCTTCAACACGATATTTGGAACATATTGTTGATGTAAATAGGTGTTTTACCTATCTAGGTACTATTTACATGTTAAGTCCACTTAGGTCCTAGGAGGGAATCTTTCTCATTAAGTGTTAGTTGTCACTAGATCTTATCATATCTTTTGTCATTTAATTATTGTGTCCTAAGTCATTTTAATATTTGTTGGGGTAGTTTTCTCATTATATTGGACTAAGACACATGTCAAGATCTTATCTAATCCTATCTCATGTTTTTTCCTTTATAAGAAAGGTATCATTTGTACATCCTAGATAATTTAGTTTAGTTGAGTCAGTCCAATATATCATTGCAATATTGAGTATTGCATATTGGCCATATCTTTGCATCCATGTTCTTGTTTTTACCTCTTGTAGAAGGTTGTTTTTGGTATTTGTAGGTGATCCTAGAGGCTTGAGTCCTTGAGTGACTCTAACATGGTATCAAAGCTTCAAAATTGCAAAACTCCTTAGATTTGAGAGTGATTCAAGCTTGATATTTTGCAAGGTGCACATTGGGGTCAAACGAACCTCGTGGTTGAGTCCAAAAGGCCCAAAAACCTTCATTTTCATATAAAATGCTTCATATTTGGGCAATTTTTTTTGAGCCATTTTTGGAGGGTTTGGTCAAGAAGCTGCAAGGAAAAATTTATATAGTTCATATAGATTTGTACTTATCGTACCTTTTTCTACCTTCAGTTTCCATCTAAAAAAGCATTACCAAAGTGGAATCTTTGAGGAATATTTACATGTCATTTTGGCTTGGGAAAGTTTGCATCATCTTGTATGTCATTTGTCAAATTGCTTGTCCTCTAGTATGAATGGTCGATTTTAATATTTATAATTTGTTTTTAACCCACCATTTAAAGTTTTTCTCCATTGTTTTTATTTCAGTTGACAAGGTTTAGGTGCTCGAATATTGCTCGAGGCACATTGGAGGTCTTGTGAGGGCTCCTAGGGCTTAAGGCCATGCGAGAGGGGGGAGCGACACTTGCCACCTACCACCGGGGTTGTTGCTTACCTTGAGTGGAGCCATCGCCAGGTGGGCGGTGCTTAATTTTTTTAATATATTTAAGCAATTGGTCATATTAAGGACCAATGGCTAAGACGCCTAAGCACCCATGTGCTTTGATTTTTCCCTTTGAGGCCCTAGAAGGGTATTTTTTTAAAACACCATAAATTTCTGCTAGGGTGTCAAAATTTTGTAAACAAGATATCAATGAAAAGCTGGTTCCGAGCACTTCGCGTGGTGCTAGCCATTTTGAAAAGATTTTTCTTTTGGTAAATTTATTGCTAGTTGAAGTCATATTTTTCTTTTCGAACTTTTGAGTTCATAACTTTTTGCCATGATCTTCAAATTTTGTGATTCTTGTGATGTTGGAAAGGTATTAAGGAGCTCTACATTTTTATTCATGTAATTTTTCCAGATTCATCCCTAGTTACCTTTTATTCATATTTGTGCAAATTTGCATTTTAGTTGATTACTTGGACATATTGCAACTTGGAGAAGTTTTGTCCACTTGGGAAGGCTTCATTTTAGTGTAGATCATATTGGGAGAGGTTACTTTTAGTTTGAGGATCTCATTCTGAGATGTTATTGTAATTTTTCCATCTTTGATCCATCTTGTTATTATAAACTTGGAACATAATTTTGGCATTGTAAACACACTACAGATAAAGTGCCACATCATATTATTGGGGGGATTATTTATTGATTAATTTAGGGGGTCTCTTTATGCATTGTTTTGATATGTTTTCTTGTGCTCTTCTTTTTCCATGGATCATTCTAAGGTTCTATAGTGTCATAAATTGTCACCCTTGACAATTTCACACTATGTTTTACTCCCCCTAAATTATTAAGCCTAATTGAGTCCCTAATTTTCGAAATTATGCATTTTATAGCCCATTTGTACCACTTTCCAAGAAATTGCAAGCATTGAATAAATGCAATCAATTAATGTTTTACGCTCGATACATTGTGTCCTGAAAAATAGGGTCATGACCCATACACCCATGGGTGTATGGGTCCCCCTATTATGTTGAGGAACAATTTTTAATATGTCGGAGTGGCCATCTTAGCATTTAAAATTCAAAATTTAAATGTCAACCATTTTTAATATGTTGAGATTTAGTTCTTGGGAAATTAGAGAAATGCCTATAAATACCTAGTTATTACATCATTTAAAATCTAAGTGAAAATATATTAGAAAACTTATGATCAAGAGCACTATCAAGCAAGTCAAGACCAACATTTCAGAGCATTATTGTAGTAATTCAAGATCCTAACATCATGTCAAATCTTATGTGAGTTTATGTGTGTTCAAGTTATCATTGTTCTGTGAAGACACACTTTTGTAGGCCTCCAAAGCATTCAAGAAAATAAAACAAGTAAGATCAAGACCTTGAGGTGATGTGTATGACTTCAATCCTTCAAGGAATCCATTGAAGGGTGGTGAGTTGTAGCACTTTGTGATTTCATCATTCCTTCCTTTCAATTATGATTTTGTCATTGACATTGCCATTATGGAAGTGGAAACACTTACATGGGGTTTGACTAAGGCAAGCCCCTAAATGGCCCAACATTTCCTCTCTTTTTGAATGTGCAAATTTTAGGTTTGAAGAGGTTTGGAGAGATCTTGAAGAAAAAATGTTTATTCTTGCGTTCAAATCCCTACATCTTGTCAAGACATGAAAACCCACCTACAAAATTATCCGATAACATTTCAAAAACTCTACAACCATAAATCAAAAGCTCAAATCTGTCATCAAATGACCCTAGAAGTAGAGAAAGACACCCTATTAGAGACCCATATGTCCCTAGATTTCCTAGTCCTCTTATGCATACCATAACTAATTTTTCAAGACAAGTACACAATCTCTCGCACTTTCCATATCTACTTGTAATTTACTGTTTCAACTTGTTATTTGTCAGGATCTTGCATTTTTCATATTAGGGAACATAATTGAATTAGGTTAACCATAGAAAATCAATTCAAATCCACTTCTAAGGCTCAAAAGGATTAAGTCTAGGTATGATTGACGCACCTTCATGGTTGAAAGTCAATCTATTCACCTTATTGATTTGCATTCTAATATACCTTTGAAAAAGGACCAAAATGCAACCCTAGGTTTATACCCTAGACTTAAGGTTTCCTTTTACATATGTTATATTTGGTGAGCCTAAAATTTTGACATCAAAAACCTTTTTAAAATTGCATTCATTCAACCCTAGATCTAGGTTTTACATTGTGTTGGTGTCTTGCATTGTTAAATTAGGGTTTCATTTTTGTATCATAAAAAATCATAAAAATTCAAAAAAATTACATTCCATAGGTTGTAATAGGATTAATTTTAAGCATTTCAAATCATATCTACATTCAAATTGCATTCATTAGGTCTTTAAAAATTGAAATTGTTCATTGCATGCATTTAGGCATCTTTCATTTGGCTCAAAAAGTGATATAAAGTGAAAAAAATTGCATTTTTCTTAGAATTCCATCAAAATCATCATTCTCAGATTTAGGCATCTTAAAATCTGTCAATTTGTGTAGTTTAGATTAGAAATTTGCATTCAAAATTATCATTTTTTGTTCACATATTGTTACATACTTGCATTGGCATAAAGTAAGCACCATTCTAGAAAAATATTCACTATTCAAACTATTTGCAACTACATTTGAAAACCTTAAACACAGTCACACACAGTCAACTTTTAAATTTCTTAAAAACTAGACTAGGACTCAGATGCCCTTGGGCACCCCTATCCTCTTACTATTGACTGAACCAATTTTTGCACATACTTGTATTATGATATTCTTTGTCTGCTTTTACTGTCTAATTCCTATTTCTAGCTATTTTATTGTGTTTGTTTGTTTGTTTGTTTAGTGTTCATTTTGGGTACACTTAGTATTTTAAAACTTGTATGAGTTTCATGACATGGTTTCCTATTTCCAACACTTCAATGAGACGTAATTCTAGACTTATGGCATCCCACGCTGTTGTTACATCCGTTGTGGATCCCGAGTCTTCCAAATCTTTTATGCAAATCATTGTTAATAATCAACCCATTTTGGACTCTATCCTTGATGTTACTATACCAATGACAACCTTACAAACAACCTTTTTCATAGATGTTGAGACTATGGCTACCCATTTTTCCACAAATAAATTGAAAAAGTTGGACAAGGACTTAGAAAGACTTCAAGACTTTGTGATTATTGAATAATTTGTTGGTAGAATAGTTCCTATAATTGATAACATGAGGAAACTAATTAATGATGATCAAGGATTAGATGTTTTGCATAGCCTATCCCATATAGTCAATAATAATGTACCTACAATGGCTAGTTGTGCTCAAGCTTTGGTATATACTCAAAGTTAAGGAGGAAGTCAAGTCTCCCTTCCTACAACTATAGCCTCTATCTCTACACACACAAATCCAATTGGTGCTTCCACAATGCAACAAAGCATTGGTATAACTCCAAGAATAGGCCTTTCCACTAAAAGTCCTTATGGTTTTGGATCTTCCCATATTACACCCCAAGTTTCATCCCCTCTCATAAATTTGTAACATAGTAGCCAACCAAGCACATACACACTTCCACCATATTCACCACATTCCCAAAACATGTCAACCAATGATTCCATCATCAACCAAATTTTGCAAAATTTAACCTCACTTCAACAAAATATCTCAACCTTGAACCAAAAACAAAATGGAAAACCATCACAATATGTCAAAATGAGCCCATTGTCACTTGAAATATTGAAAACAAAGATGCCACAAAACATAGAGATACCCCGGTTTGACAAGTACAATGGTAAGGGAGACCCTATAAATTATATATCAACATATACAACCTTGTGTATTGAATTTATTTTTGAGGATAAACTCTTTTCTAGGTTATTGAAGGACATGGCTTTGGAATGGCTTTGTTCATTGCTGAATAATTCAATCTACTCATTCAATGAGCTTGTTGATGCATTCCTCAATCATTTCCAAGTAAACATTGGTCCTAAGATTAACATAACTAATTTAATGCGATGCAAACAAAAGAAAAACAAAAAGGTAATAGATTTCATAAGCCCCTATCAGTTGCTTTATTCACAGACCAATCTTACTCTTCTTGATGCGGATGTCCAAAGAGTGTTCATTGAAAATTTGTAACTTGACATAAGGGAAAAATCTTATTAATGAAATTTCCATCCTTCATACATTTGTGTATGACCCTACGTGATTATCAAAATTCGGTTGGTTAGTATGAAAGATATCTTCATCGACTCCTACAGAGAAGTCCGAATTTGTACTGTAAAACAACTATCAACCATTTAAGAAACAAAATAAGAACTTTTTCAAGTTTCATACATCTCAAACAACCAACCATATTGAACATCAAGTTGTTTCCATAAGTTCAACCTCGTACCAATTTAGACCAGAAGATAGGTAGTTTACCCAATTACCTGACACCCTCCATTTGATCATGTTGCAAATTTTGAGTAAGAACTTAATCCAATTACATCCCATTAGACCTATGGACACAACTAAACCTTTACCTCTAAGTTATAATCCAAATTCTTTTTTTCAATATCATCGCACAACTGGACATGATACAAAATGATGCATGTGTCTTAAACATAAATTTTAAGATCTCATTGATTCTAATTACATCCAGTTGGGTGGTGTTAATGATCAAGGGAATACGTCTGTTGCCCTGCCTAACCAAAGATTGAATATTTTTACCAATCCTATGCCAAACCATTCATCCAACTTTGTGCAAGCTTGTGATTAAAAATGATGAGATGAGTATTGATAATACTAATGATATGAGTGACGATATGAATGATGAGAATGAAAATAATGATGAGAAGGAAGTAGATAGCATGGTTGCTTTAATAGATGTTCAACTTTCTAAGGGCCAAATCATTGTGTTACCTAACATTGCTTTCACCAATAGTGACATATCTAGACACGCACCTGATGGTCCTCTCTATATTGTCGGCTGTATTAATGACAAACCTATACAAGGCATACTCATTGATACTGTGTATGTAGAGAATGTGATCATTGAAGAATTTTTCCTTATGCATGAAATTTATCAAGATTCTTATGAACAATCAAAATCATGGTTGAAAAATCATGATGGTTTTTCTCGCCTTACGATAAGTTTGATCACTTTTCCTCTTAAAGTTGGGCTAAAATAATTAGATGTATCATTCTTCATCATCCCGACGCCGAACCAATTTCGTGTGAAGATAGGATACCCATGGTTATTCTCAAGGAATATCATCTTGTTGGTTATTCACAAGTGCATAAAGTCCCCCTTTGAAAATGAGATATTTACAATACATCATAGTGGGTTTAATCCTTTGTCTTGCGATGGGATCTTTTCATTGGATTTTTTTGGCCTCAAACTATGGAACCTATAAAGCCTTGTGAATATTTATTTTCCAATCATACCAAAAATTTAAGGCAAAGTGCATAACAAAGTTATCCCTTAGCAATATTCTTGAGAATGAGAGGCCCATGGTTGTTCCTCCTTCCCTACCAGTTATGGACGAGCCCATGACCCAAGCTAAGATCCTTCCAACTAACCAAATTAAGTATGTTGTAGTTCCTCCACCCATCTCCTATAAAAGACTAAGAAATGATAAGATGATTCCTTTTGTGCCTCCAAAGATAAAACAAGTGTATAGACCTAAAGAGATAGTGGTTTTCCAACCCTTGACAATCCCTTCAGTTCCTCCCTTAAGAGAAGAAAAGAAACCAACGATCGAGAAGCCCTCTCCTACCCCATCACAAACTGAAAATCATGCAAGAAGGAATCAAAATGCTAAAGAGATTAGGCTTAGATGTCATGCTATTGCTCGCCAATTGGAAGAAAAGAAGACAATAGTGCATGATAATCCACCACCTATGGAAACAACTCAAGAAGAATTACAATTTTCACCAAAACAAGACATAAAACCGAAATAAGAAGTGAAACAAGAAAATTCAACTGCAATTGTCATAAAACCTCCCATTGTGATTAATTTGGATGATGAAGATGAAATTGCTAAAATTGATGAAGAGGTGCATAATGAGCTTAATGTTTTATTTTCAAAGAAAATGAATTTAGATGGGGGTTGTAACATGTGAAAAAGGGAACCTTAAGTTTAATACCAAAACCTAGGGTCAATTATATTCCTTTTTTAAAAGTACATAGAATGCAAATCAACAAGGTGAATAGATTGAATTTACACCAAGAAGGTGAGCCAATCAAACCTGGATCTACATTCTTGGGGGCCTTGAAAATGGAATGGAAATGTTTTGGAATGATTAACCTAATTAAAATATATGATCTAATATGAAAAATGCAATATTCTAGAAGCACACATATGGGAATAGTAATTTATAGGCAGATTTGGGAAGTATTGGAGATTGTGCACCTATCATAAAAAGTTAAATCTGGTATGTAAAGGAGGGATCAAATGCCTAGGGGCACATGGGTCTCTGATAGGGGGTATTGAAATTGATTTTGCAGTCCTCTGATGTTGGATCCGACTTTCTATTCCCCAATTGTAGAGTTGTCGGAATGCCATTAGATAATTTTGCAGGTGATTTTTCATGGCTTGACAACTTTTAGGGCTTTGAATGCAATAATGGAAAACTTTTATTTAATCTTCCTTCAATCCTCTTCAAACCTATAAGCTGCACATTCAAAGAGAAAATGTTGGGCCATTTAGGGGCTTGACTCAGTCAAACCTTGTGTAAGTGTTTCCACTTCCATAATGGAAATGCCAATGATAGAAATGATAATTGAAAAGAAGGAATGATGAAATCATGAAATGCTACAACTCACCACCCTTCAATTGTTGGAAATACGTAAAATAACCCACTTGAAGTTGCACACACTTCAAAGGATCAACCAAGAAGAATACCATCCACATGAATAAAGAAGTGTTACAACATGAGCAAGAAGACAATATGATCAAATGATGATCTTGAATGTATTGAGATAGAACTCATGAGATGATTTATAAATGTACAAGAGCCTTGCTTATATAGGCAAGGAGAGAGGATGTTTGATATGTTAGGATCTATGAAAATTTCTTAGTGAATGTTAATCTTATGTAAACAAGTAACTAAATGTCTTAAGCTTAATTTTAAGTGCTTTTAAAAAGACATTAACAATGATTAAAAAAAATAGGAATATGAAAACAAAGAAGAGAAGACGAAACAACAAATTGATAATGGAGTTCGTCAACTGGCTACGTCTCTGGGTCCCTCTCAAATGGAGTGACCAATCCTTGATTATGCTCCAAATGTAGATTACAAGGCACTTCAGTCTCTTACAAGCCTTCTCAAGCCTTCTCAAATGATAATGACAAGTTCAAAATGCTCTCCTTCAAGTACAACTCAACTTGGCTTATAGCCTTTCCTAGCTAAATGTATAGAGTAGGAATAATTTCATTATCAAATTCTCCATTTCCTCACCATTGTTCTCCAAAGGCTAAAATCCTCCCTTTAAATACAATTTAATATTCCATGTAGGGGTTTAACTAAAATATTTCCCAAATATTTCTATATCTCCAATTTGAGATCAAAAATCTTTAAAATATGGCTTATGTTTAATGAGCCATATTAATCCCCTTAAAAACCCCTTAAAATCTTATTAAATTCTTTAAAAACATTTTAAAAGCCCCTTAAACATCTTATAATATTGACTTGTTAACATTTAAAATATTTAATAAATAGGGGAATCGACTTTTAATTCTATTTTAAATAAAACTGTCATCATTTTCTACTCAAACCCATGGCTTGGTGCAATGGTAGGAGGTGCCAGTTGGAAGTGGGGAGATTGGCAGTTCAAACCACCTCCCCTCCAAATTCACCTTTGACAATTATTAAATAGAATTTTCCATATATAGCATACCAAGGATCTCAAATGGTGTGTTGGTGGAGCTTAAAAGAAGGAATGAGGAGTTTTAGGGTTTGAACCTCCAAACCACATTTTTAGATAAACAAATTGAAAAACCTGTCTGTGACCTGCCACGTGGCTCCCTGCCATTGGGCCACATGGCAATTTCTTATTTGTCTGCTTGTTGACACGTGTCAACATCCGATTGGTCAGCGCCAATTATACATGCCACTCTACTGACATGTGTACTTGCCATGCCATCATTGTACTACCATGTGTTAGAGTGTCATTGGTCCATGTCATCTACAACCATTGTACCTACCACATCAACATGTTAACATCAGCATGGTCAACCTTCAACTTTGACTAACCATATCTTTTGCATACAAGCTCCATTTGAGGTGATTCAAGTGGCATTGGATTTGTGTCGATGAGCTCTTTGATGTGATGTCATTCTTGTCCATTTTGGAGATCAATTTTTTAACCTAGAGTCTCCATCTGGAACCCCTATTTTGATCAAAATTTGACCAAACATAACTCAGGCATACAAACTCCTTTCAAGATGATTCAAGTTGCGCTGGGTTTGTATTGGAGATCTCTTTAACATGGCGCTGACCCTTGGATCATCTAAAAAAAATGAATTTTTGGTGAACATATCCACCTGGATCATCCTCGCCACTGGAGAGCTTTTGGACCTCTAAAAGCTTGATTACATAGAAAGTAAGTGAGGGTATAGTTCCCTCACTTTTCCAACCTCTATCCACTGCTAGGATTCATCCCTTTCAGTCCCACTCTAAGGTACTCAACAACAACCCTTCATGAAGTTCTGGCATTTTTGTCTAGGATGAAATCTTCTTGCAACTCGTTCATGTACTCAGGTGATAAATCATCAATAGAAGGAATTTGAACATTGCCCTCCTCGTCCAATATCATTGGAGGTTCATACAACTTCAAATTATCCACATTAACCACTGAGTAGATATGCATATAAGGAGGTAGATTTAGGCGAAAGGCATTGGTACCAATTTTTTCTAAGATCTCAAAGGGACCATACCTAATCGTCTTGAGCTTCGTACCTTTGGCTTGCATTCTTTCCTTACCGATGTATAACCAAACTTTGTCACCAACCTGAAATTGATGATCAACATGATGCTTATCATGCCAACCTTTGTACTTTTCTTGGCTCTTCTCTAGCTAATCTTCAACTGCCTGATGGATTGCTTGTATCTTCTGGATGAACTTGTTGCAAGAATGGAAAGATTGAAGGTGTTGTCATTAATTTCAACTGGTCAATTGGTTATTGGCTGTATATGTCAGGGATATTGAGAAAATTGTAATGGAGATATGTTGCAAATGTTTAGTGGTTGCTTCGGGTTTTTCTCTAGATTTTCTCCTATATTTGTATGGTTCAGATATGTTGATCATGGTTGTTGGAAGCTGCTATATCCTAATTTTTTGCTATTGATTCATTGTATAGTGTGAGTTATGTTCACCAGTTGTGAAATGTGGTTTTCTGTGTTTATGGTTGAGGTCCGAGAAGAAATATTGTTGGTCCGAATTTCTCTTTGATAAAGTCTTATGACTTGCAGTTCTAGAGTTGAGTTGTTTTGATTGTATTAAAGATAATTTTGGTATCTGGAAAGTTCATGCTTAATTGTTCTATGTGTTTTACACCAGTTTGGCCGACTTTGTGTGGAATACTACTTTCAAAGTTAGTGAAGTGTATTAGATCTATTTAAGTCCTTATGAAGTGTGTATTTGGGTCACCCTCATTCTAATTCCACCCTAGGATGTTTTGCTGCCGACCTAATTTGAATTTGAATTTGGATATGTTTCAAAGTTGAAGATGGTATAAATGCATAATGAGTTAGGGAAGAAGAAGCAAAGAGAACAAATGATATAGAGACAAGAGCGCAAAGAGAATAGAGGTAAGTGCGAATCAGTGTGTGTGTATGATGCGAGTATGGTATATCAATGCGAAGCCTAAATGTTGAGTTTCCAGAAGCAATGAGCTGACAGTGCACTCTATCATTTGTGCATGTCTATAAGTGGATTGAGAAAATTATGGTGGATTTCTCTATTGCATTGAAATTGTCTTCTCTTTGTAACAAGTCTTCTTTATCTTCTTTGTACCTCTATGGTAGTGAGCCCTCCGGGTTGTTAGCCCTATTGGACAGTGAGTCCTTGTTCCAGACAGTGAGTCCTTGTTTTGGTAGTGAGCCTTGTTTCTCAGGAAGTGAGCCTCTTGTGATCAATTTTGATATTCTCTATAGTGTGAGTTAATCCTCACCGTAGTTTTTCCCTTATTTGGTTTTTCATGTAAATCTAGTGTTATTTTGTTTATGTGATGGTTTTCAATTTCTGCACTAGTATTTATTGTTTAATCTATTAAGTAATGTTAAGGATTAGTTTCAGTGAATGAATTAAAGTTTAAATTTATTACGATTGATTCACCCCCCTCTCAGTTGTCTTGTTCAACAATTGGTATCAGAGCTTGGTTCCTTGGTGAAGAGCTTAACCGCTTGAGGAAGGTTCGGGATGGCTGGCAATATGACTTATGATTATCCGAGGTTTGATGGAACTGACTATGCTATTTGGAAAATATTGATGGAAGAATATCTAGAGTATTGCAAATATGATGTGGAGAAATCTTACAAGAATCCTTACACTCCTCCTGCTAATGGTTCGAGTACGACTGATGAGATCAAAGCACATGAAGCGAACAATAAGGTGAAGTACATTTTGAAGAATAGCTTGGTACATTATGAGTTGATTAAGGTTCAAAATATAAAGACTACTAAGGAAGTCCGGGATACTTTCGAAAGGGTGCATGAAGGTGATGAGAGAGTTAAAGAGGAAAAATTATAGAATTTGGAGACACAGTTTGAGCTTTTACATATGTCTTAAGCTGAGAATGCTAAAGCTTATGTATAGAGATTGGATGAGATAGTGGCCAAAATGCAAGGACTTGGTGCTACTATAGATGAAACTAGAATTTTAAAGAAGATTCTTAGAACTCTCCCTGATGCTTATAATGAGAAGGTGTGTGCTATTGAACAGAGTATAGATTATAAGACCTGCACTAAAGATCTGTTGTTGGGATTTTTGACATCTTATGAGATGAGGAAGCCAAGTCTGAGGAATGGATGTAAATCATAAACTACTTTTAAGGCTACAAAACCTGAAGATCCAGATGAAGAAAATTTTGATGAAATAGAAGCTAACTTTGTGAGAAGGATGAGGAAAGGTTTCAATAAGTATGAAGGTAAGTTACCCTTTAAATGCTTTAGTTGCAGAGAAATAGGTCATTATGCTGCAAAGTGTTTGAAAAGAGCTAAGAGGAATAAACAAAGGTATGAGAAAGAAAATAAAGGAAAGAAGATTAACAAAGCATATTATGTGAATGAGAATACTAGTATATCTAATGAAGATTTTGAGTATGAAGATCCTAATGACAATGAATGCTTGTTCTTGGCTATAAAGGATGAACCTACTTCTGCTAATTTTGAAAAATAGGTGAAGGAAATCCCTCTGGAGAAGGAGAAAAATGAAGGTATTGTTATCTTTGCCCTACATGCTAAACAAGAAAAGAACTATTGGGTCATTGACAGTGGTTGTTCACATCACATGACTAGTAATAAAAGTAAGTTTGTTAAACTTGAAAAATATGATGGAGGCTTGGTTATGTTTGGAGAAACTTTATACATAAGCTTTAACATAACCAAACATAACCAAACTTTAACATGACTGGTGCTCAAAATTTGTGGGATAGATTCAATAAGTTTTGATGGCAAGAAAAATACTGATGATGTCTACTATGTTAAGGGATTAATGCATAATCTTTTGAGTGTTGGTCAGATGTGCAGTAAAGGATATGATCTTGTGTTTAAGGATGAGAGATGTGAGATCCGGAAAGGATCCAAAACATTGATTGTTGTAGGAAAGAAATTTGAAGGAAATATCTATGAACTTAAGGGTGTTGATGGATGATGCTTTATGACTTAGATTAATGATAGTTGGTTATGACATAAAATAATGTGTCACATGATATTTGATAACTTGGAAAGGATTAGTGCAATTCAAGCCATGAGAGATTTACTAAGAATTACAAGCCCTGTTAATGCTATCTCTAGGAATTGTCAGTTTGGAAAGCAATAAAGAAGTCACTACAGATCAAAGGAACAACCTACTACTGGTCTACTAGATATAATTCATATAGATCTTTGTGGTCCTACATGAGTGAGAAGTCTACAAGGTGAAAGGTACTTTATGCTTTTGATTGATTATTATTTTAGATATATAAGGGTTGCATTTCTTAGAGAGAAATTAGATGCATTAGACAAATTTAAGACATTCAAAGCTATGGTTGAAAATGAAGTAAACTTGAAGATAGAATGCTTAA
Source organism: Sequoia sempervirens (assembly GCA_007258455.2). Taxonomy (NCBI): domain Eukaryota; kingdom Viridiplantae; phylum Streptophyta; class Pinopsida; order Cupressales; family Cupressaceae; genus Sequoia; species Sequoia sempervirens. The sequence continues at coordinate 598,120,512 of VDFB02047230.1, read as the reverse complement.
GGTCTGACAAAGGTGGAGAATTCACCTCCCATGAATTTAATATGTTTTTTAAGTGCATGGAATAAAGAGATAGTTATCTGCTTTGAGAACTCCTCAACATAATGGAGTTGTTGAATGGAAAAACATAACAGTTCAAGAGGATGCTAGATCAATGAGCACTGAGGTTGGTTTACTGGAAAGAAGCTATTCATACTGTTGTTTATGTATTGAATCGAGTTCAAGCAAGAGAAAATAGTACAAAGACCCCCTATGAGCTATGGTTTGGAAGAATTCCTATTGTTAAGTATTTCAAGGTATTCAAAAGTAAATGTTATATCAGAAGAGATGAAGAAACTTTAGGTAATTTTGATGCAAAAAGTGATGAAGGAATTTTTATTGGATATTATATTAAAAGCAAAGCATACAAATGTTTCAATAAAATACTGAGAAATATTGTAGAAAGTGCAAATGCCAAGGTTGATGAGACAATGAAGAATTCAATTGACATTGATGGATATGTATGTGATGAACCTAATTGTGTAAGAATTGAAGAGATTGTGGAAGAACATGAAAATAATGAGCAAGAGAAGCAGAATGAAAGAGAAGAAGATGCTCTGGTGGTGTCACCTAAGACACCTAGATATGTACATAAGAATCATTCTTTAATTCAAATTATTGGAAATAAGACTAAAGGAGTATTAACTAGAAGCAGAGCTATTGCTGAAGTTAATCTGTGTTTAGTTTTTGATATTGAACCAAAGACTGTAAGTGAAGCATGTAAAGATGAAAATTAGATGGAAGCTATGAAAGAAGAAATTATGCAGATTGATATGAATCAAACTTGGGAGTTGGTCCCAAGACCAGAAAATAAAAGCATTATTGGATCGAAGTGGGTATTCAGAAATAAGTTGAATGAGAATGGAGAAGTGATTAGAAACAAAGCAAGGCTTGTGTGTAAAGGTTACTCACAAGTGGAAGGCATAGATTTTCAGGAAACTTTTGCTCTAGTAGTAAGAATGGAAGCTATAAGGATTTTCTTAGCATTTGCTGCTCATAAAGACTTTAAGGTCTATCAGATGGATGTCAAGTCAACATTTTTGAATGGTGAGCTTGAAGAAGAGGTCTATATGGAACAACCAAAAGGATTTATGTTGTCAGAGCAACTGGATATGTTGTACAAATTAAAGAAAACTTTATATGGATTGAAGCAATCTCCTAGAGCTTGGTATGCGAGGTTGGACATGTATTTGATTCAACAAGGTTTCAACAAAGGTACGACAGATAGTAATTTGTATTTAAAGATTGAAAATGACAAATCTTGATTGTAGTTGTATATGTTGATGACATTATCTTTGGAGGAAATGAAAATATGTGTAAGATGTTTGCGGAAGAGATGCAAAAAGAATTTGAAATGTCTATGTTTGGAGAGATGAATTTCTTTCTTGGGCTACAAATCAATCAAATAGAGAAAGGAATTTTTATTTCATAGTCTAAGTATGTGAAAGAGATGTTGAAGAAGTTTGGGATGGATGGTTCCAAACTGATATGTAATCCTATGGTGAGTAGTTGCAACTTGGGTAAAGATGATGATTCACCTAAAGTTGATCAAAGCAAGTATAGATATATGATTGGTGGACTATTGTATTTGACTGCTACTAGACTGAATATTATGCATGTTGTCTATCTTGTGGCTAGATTTCAAGAAGATCCTAAGGAAACACATGCTGCTGTTGTTAAAAGAATATTTAGATATTTGAATGGAACTCCAGATTATGGATTATGGTATCGTAGAGATACTGAATTTACTCTAAGTGATTATATAGATGCAGATTGTACTAGATGTGTAGATGAAAAAAAGAGTACAAGTGGTGGTGCATTCTTTATTGGTTGCAAATTGGTGGCATGGTTGAGTAAAAAGAAAGATTTAGTCTCCATGTCTACTCTAAAGCTAAATATATTGCTATTGCATCTTGTTGTATACAAGTTCTATGGATGAAATAGAAATTGAAATATATCACAGTGGTGTATGATGATCCTATTTCTATCTTTTGTGATAGTATAAGTGCAATTAACATTTCAAAGAATCACGTGATGCACTCGAGGATGAAGCATATATCTATTAGGTATCATTTCTTGAGAGAGAAGGTCATGGAGAATGAAGTAAAGCTTGAGTATGTTCTGACGAAGGATCAAGTGGCTGATATATTTACGAAGGCTCTTCCTAAAGATACTTTTGAGTATCTCTAGGATAAGTTAGGGGTCATTGCTCCTCCTTTCTTGAACTAGATGCATATGGAGATGCATTAGTCCAGTGGATCTATGGACCTATCTTTCTTCTAGACTAATGTTTTGGTGGCTACCTCTCAGGGAGAGCATGTAGTATCAGGTGTTGTCATTGTGAGTATTCTATTTTCTATGTCAAAGGGGAAATCAATGTAAAATATATTTTGTCTGTGCCATTGATGTCAAAGGGGGAGATGAAGCATGTGAAAAAGGAGAGGAAGCATGTGAAAAAGAAGAGAAATCATGTGAAGAAGAAGAGGAAGAATATAAAAGACTATCTACTAAGGGGGAGAAATAGAAAGAAATAAAAAGAAAAATATTGAGAAGTTATTTAGAGCTAGTATGGTGTCTTTGATGGTTTTGCACATCATGTGTTGCCATCAATGAAAAGGGGGAGATTGTTGCAAGAATGGAAATATTGAAGGTGTTTTCATTGATGTCAACTGGTCAATTGGTTATCAACTGATTGTTGTTGTCATTAGTGTCATGGATACAAGTTATTTGTTGTATATGTCAAGGATATTGAGAAAATTGTAATGAAGATATGTTGTAGATGTTCAGTGGTTGCTCCGGGTTTTGCTCTGGATTTGCTCCTATATTTGTATGGTTTAGATATGTTGATCATTGTTGTTGGAAGCTGCTATATCCTAATTTTTGTCTGTTGATTCATTATATAATGTGAGTTATGTTCACCAGTTGTGAATTGTGGTTTTCTGTGTTTTTGGTTGAGGTCCAGGAAGAAATATTGTTGGTCTGGATTTCTCTTTGATAAAGTATTATGACTTGTGGTTCTAGAGTTGAGTTGTTTTGATTTTATTGAAGATAATTTTGGTATCTGGAAAGTTCATGCTTAATTGTTGTATTTGTTTTACACTAGTTTGGACGACCTTGTTTGGAATACTACTTTTAGAGTTAATGAAGCATTTTGGATCTATTTGGGTCCTTATGAAGCATGTGTTTGGGTCACCCTCATTCTAATTCCACCCTAGGGTGTTTTGGCATCGATCTAGTTTGAATTTGAATTTAGATGGCTGACTTTGGATATGATTCAAAGTTGAAGATGGTATAAATGCAGAATGAGTTAGGGAAGAAGAAGCAAAGAGAACAAAGGATATAGAGACAAGAGCTCAAAAAGAATGGAGATAAATTCAAATCAGTGTGTGTGTATGATGCGAGTATGGAAGATCAATGCGAAGCCTAAATGTTGAGTTTTTGGAAGGAGTGAATTGAAGGTACACTCTATTATTCATGCATGTTTGGAAGTGGATTAAGTGAATTGTGGTGGATTTATCTGTTGCATTGAGATTGTCTTCTCTCTGTAACAAGTCTTCTTTATCTTCTTTGTATCTCTGCAGCAATGAGCCCTCCAGGTTGTTAGCCCTATTGGAAAGTGAGTCCTTGTTTGAGACAATGAGTCCTTGTTTTGGCAGTGAGCCTTGTTTCTCAGGAAGTGAGCCTCTTGTAATCAGTTTTGATATTCTCTATAGTGTGAGTTAATCCTCACCGTGGTTTTTATATTATTGGGTTTTCCACACAAATCTAGTGTTATTGTGTTTATGTGATGGTTTTCAATTTCTACATTAGTATTTATTGTTTAATCTGTTAAGTAGTGTTAAGGATTAGTTTTGGTGAATGAATTAAAGTTTAAATTAGTGACAACTGATTCACCCCCACTCTTAGTTGTCTTGTTCAACATAACTTCAAGGAATTGTTTGTATCATGATGTCCATCTTTAACATCTTCCTTCCTAAAAGAAAAATTCATAGGTGTCCTTGGTAGATAACCAAAACAAGTCTCAAAAGGAGACCTTCGAATAGAAGAGTGTGTTGCATGGTTGTAAATATGCCGCACATAGTGTAGACTCTCATCCCACAACTTAGGATGTTTACTGTAGTGAACTTTGAGAAGATGCACAACTATCCTATTCACTACGTCTTTCTGTCCATTAGTCTTCAGATGGAAATCTGTACTTTTCTTTAGTCTAGTGTCCATGAGTTCCCACAATGCTAACCAAAATTCTCCCAAGAATCAAAAATATCGATTTGACACAATAGAAGTAGGAAGCCCAAAATGAACCCATACAAATTAAAAGTACAAATGTGTTGTCAGCTCAACTGTGACCTATTTTTTACAAGGCATTAGAATGCACATTTTATTGAAGCAATCCACTACCACAAATAGATAATCATGCCCTTTCATAGCATTGGTTACCCCCTGACAAAATCTATTGAAACACTTTCCCATGGATGGGATGGTATGGGTAGAGGTGTGTACAACCCTAATTTCCTATTGCTAGGATTGCTTATTGCACACATGACACATCCTCTAATGTACTTAGACACAAATTCTTGCATGTGAGGCCAATAACAATATTTTTTCAGTTGTGACATTATTTTTCTTACCCCAAAGTGTCCAACAAGCAATGCCATGCGTGCTTCTCTGATTACTTGTGGTTGTTCATCTTGTGGAATACATAACTTTCCTAAGTGATATAATAACTTATCCTGCACATAGTAGTCTTTCTCTTCTACATGTTTTCCTTGAATTAATGTTGCATTTAAATATCCTTAAAGTATTTATCCTTAGCATATTGTTCTTGATAACTTTCATGTGCCATAGAACTACTTTTAAGAATAATTGTAGCATTTGTAGGAGGTCTAGATAACATATATTCTACTTTGTTTTGAACCCCTTTCTTATATTTTATAACCAAATGGAATTGCTATAAAAATCCCATCCACCTCAAGTGCTTGCTTTGTTGCAATTTAGATTGTGAGTGCAAATATTGAAGTGGTTGATGATCTGTGTGTATTATCGTTTCCTTACCCATTAGATAATGTTTCCACTTCTTTACAATTTAAACTAATGCATACAATTCTTTATCATATGTGGGATAGTTACTTACCATAATCGTGAAAGTTTCAAAGTGAAAGTAGTTAGGTTTACCTCCTTGCATGAGTACTGCTCCCATGGAAAACCCACTAGCATCTATTTCAATTTCTAATGGTTGTTGTAGATTCAGTAGAGCTAGAAATGGTGCAGTACTTAGCTTTTCCTTTAAAGTATAAAAGGCCTTTTGCTATGGAAATCCCCATTGGAAAGACTTCTTCACACTTGTGAGTGTGCGCAATGGAGATGCTATGTAGGAGAAGTTAGCTATGAACTTTCTCCAATATTGTATTGCACCTAGAAAGCTTTTGACTTCTATAACTGTACTTGGCTTTGGCCAGTTTACAATGATTGAAACCTTTGTAGGATCCACTTTCAAGTGAACTCCTACAATATAGCATAAGTACACTAGTGATGTCTTTGCAAATTCACATTTTGACATCTTTACATACAATTTTTCTTTTCTCAATACATCCAGTACTTTTCTCACATGCTCTACATGTTCTTCCCAAGTTTGACTAAATACAAGTATATCATCCAAATAGAATATGAAAAATTCATCTATGAATGGAAAAAAGACGTCATTCATGACTCTCATAAAGGTAGCTGGTGTATTACAAAGCCCAAAGGGCATGACCAATTGATCAAGTAAATCATCTATTCAGGGAAGAGGATACTTGTTCTTTATCGTTATCTTGTTCAAGGCTCTGTAGTTGATGCACATTCTCCAAGACCCATCCTTTTTTGGCACCAATACAATTGGAGAGCCACAAGGAGAGGTACTCGGACAAATAAATCCTTTCTCAACCAACTCCTGAACCTTCTTCTTGGTTTCCTCATTGCGCAAAACTGATAAATGATACATGCCAATGTTTAGAAGAGGCACATCGTGCTGTAACTGGATTTCATGTTGTATCTCTCTCTTTGGTTGCAATCCATTTGGCTCCTGAAATAAGTCATCATAGGAAAAAACTACTTTCACCAATTCAGTTTCTTTTGTGCTTTGGATCACACCCTTTGAATGTCTCAGATTTATCTTCTTTGGCTTTTACAATCATCAATACAAAGTTCTTACTAGCATTGACTAACCTCTTCATTTGTCCAATGTTCACTAATGTTAGATTAGTCTTTATCTTGTGCCCATACAATGAATTCTTAACCATCCTTGAAAAGGTGATATTTGATTTCTCCCCTATAAAATATTGCCTTTCGGTCATAAAGATAGGTACTCCCTAGTACAAGACCACAAATATCTAAAGGAATCACATCAACTTCTACCTCATCTATGAAGTTTGTAGTGATGACAAATCTTAACTTACATTGCTTTGTGACCTGTAACTGTGCATCGTTGCAAACCCATCCAAGTGGATATGGCTTTGGATGAGGTGTTGTATCCAAGTTAAGTTTCTCTACAACTTCTTCAGTTTTTCAGATATTAAATTTACTTGAGATCCCGTATCAAACAAAGTATAAACCTTAGTATGCTTTGTTACAACCCGAATGTGAAATAAATCATTTCGATGCTTATCAGTCTTAGGTGGAGAAGATTCTTTACTTGCACTTTCACTTGCATTTGAAACACTTGTATCAAAAGAAAGAAATATACCTTTTCCTCTACATTGGATCCTAACAACAACAATCTTTGTCTCATCCTCGGAGTCAAATCCAAAATCTTGTTACACTACAACAACAGTCTTCTATTTGTCTTTGTTTCCTCCATACTCTTCAACCTTAGTTCCAGATGTAGGTTTCAACACTTTGAGTTATCATGCCCCTCCTTGCAATGGGAGCATGTGGGCTTATCACTCTCCTTCCTGATGGTTGCTGTCTTTTTCCCCTTTTCTTTGCCTTTGAATTTACCTTCACGCTTAGATGGCTTCTTGTCAGACTTTTCGTTGAAAGTATTCTTACCTCTTGACTCCAAATGTGTGGCTTGTACACATACTTCATCTAGATTATTAGGATTTAAAACCAAAGTGGTATGCCTTAAGTAAGAGTGAAGACCACCTATATACTTGAGCAATGTGTCCTGGGTGTATAATGGGACATTAAGTGCAATAGCTCGCTTCCTAAATTCATGAGTATAGTCTTGGATAGATTGACCTTTACCCTACCTAAAAGTTTTCTAGTTCATACTTAGCTGTTGCATATGGCCTAAGGGATACAACTATTTTTTAAGGGCAACTTTAAACTCCATCCAAGTTAAATAAACACTACCACATCGAGCAATTTCTGCCTAAGTTTTACTCTCCCACCAGGTGAGAGTGGTTCCTCCTAATCGAAGAGTAGCTAATTATATTTTCGAAGCATCATCTAAAAGACCTTGAATCCTATAGTATACTTCTACTTGTTGAGCCCAATCATCTAGTTTCTCAACATTTAACTCTCCACAATATTTAGGTAGTTCAAATTTTACATCCAATTTGATTATAGGTATGTGCACTTTTGAAAGGATTAACAGAAGTAGAATTAGAAGAAGAAGATGGAGAAGATGGAGATGGAGGAGTTTTTGGAGGCTCATCATCACCTTCTTATCTTTTCCATTTGTCCTTATGATATTCATCGTCCTCACGCTTTTCTCGCTTTGACAATCCTCCTTTTTCATGCTTCTTCCGTTCTTGCTTTTCCTAATAGAGCTCTTCTACCATAGCCTTCATGTCGAGAAAGGCTCATTGAATGCTTTTCTCATTGAGCTTGGATCTTTTTCCGACTTATATTTTTTCCATCTTTGGAAAAGTTCTCCGTTTACCGATCTCAGGATTAAATTCTGTAAGTGTGACTTCACCTCGCTGACTCTTGGACCGCGTTAACATCGACTTCTACAATCACTAGTCAAACAAGCTTTGATACCAACTTGATCTGTTAGAATCTATGACAATTTCTTAGTGAATGTTAATCTTATGTAAACGAGTAACTGAATGTCTTAAGCTTAATTTTAAGTGCTTTTAAAAAGACATTAATAATGATTAAAAAAAACAACAGGAATATGAAAAAAGAGAAGAGAAGATGAAGAAATCAGATTGATAATGGAGTTCACCAACTAGATGTCTCTGGGTCCCTCTCCAATGGAGTGACTGGTCCTTGATTATGATCCCAATACGATTACAAGGCACTTCAGTCTGTTACAAGCCTTCTCAGATGATAATGACAAGTTCAAAATCCTCTCCTTCAGGTACAACTCAACTTGGCTTATAGCCTTTCCTAGCTAAATGTATAGAGTAGGAATAATTTCATTATCAAATTCTCCATTTCCTCACCATTGTCCTCCAAAGGCTAAAATCCCCCCTTTAAATACAATTTAATATTCCATTTAGGGGTTTAACTAAAATATTTCCCAAATATTTCTATATCTCCAATTCGAGATAAAAAATATTTAAAATATGGCTTATGTTTAACGAGCCATATTAAGCCCCTTAAAAATATTATTAAATCATTTAAAAATATTTAAAAGCCCCTTAAAAATATTATAATATTGGCTTATTAACATTTAAAAGATTTAATAAATAGGGGAATCAAATTTTAATTCTATTTTAAATAAAATTGTCACCATTTTTTGCTCAAACCCATGGCTTGGCACAATGGTAGGAGGTGTCGGTTGGGAGAGGGGAGGTTGGCGGTTCAAACCACCTCCCCTCCGAATTCACCTTTGATACTTATTAAATAGAATTTTCCATATATTTTATACCAAGGATCTTGGATGGTGTGTTGGTGGAGCTTAAAAGTAGCAATGAGGAGGTTCAAGGTTTGAACCTCCAAACCATAATTTTAGATAAAAAAACCGACAAACCCATCCATGGCCTACCATGTGGCACCCTACCATTGGGCCACATGGCACTTTCTTATTTGCTAGCTTGTTGACACATGTCAACATCTGATTGGTCAACACCAACTGTACATGATACTCTACTGACATGTGTACTTGCCACATCAACTTTGTACTACTATGTGTCTGAGCATCATTGGTCCACTTCATCTACAACCACTGTACCTGCCACATCAACATGCTGATGTCAGCATGGTCAACCTTCAACTTTGACTGGCCATATCTTTTGCGTATGAGCTCCATTTGAGGCGATTTGAGCAGTGTTGGATTTGTGTCAACGAGCTCTTTGACATGATTCCATTCTTCTCCACTTTAAAGATGATCAATTTTTTGACCTAGAATCTCCATCTAGAACCCCTATTTTGATCAAACTTTGATCGAGCATAACTCGGGCATACAAACTCCTTTCAAGATGATTCAAGTTGGTTGGGTTCATATTGGAGAGCTCTTTAACATGGTGCTGACTCTTGGAGCATATGAAACAATTGAATTTTTGGTGAACATATCCACCTGGATCAAGGTTGGATAACCACCTTAGTTACACACATTAAATGCCTAATGCATTATATAAATGCATGAGAGAAATATTAAATGCCTAGATAACTACATGCCTATTAATGAGATATGGTACCATTAAATACTAGTTTCTAGAATTCCACCTAGGAAACTAACTCCTAAGTAAACTTATTAATGATGTGAATATGTCCTCACTAATATCTAGTTAGGAAATATCTCCATTCACACTAACATCAATGGCTTCCTTGAAGGAATGAAGTCATGCACATCACCCCAAATATTTGAATCTTTCTTGCTCAATTTTCTTGAATGCTTTGGAGACCTACAACAAGGGTTAGCCTTCATAAAGCATGAACACACATATATTTTGACATAATGTTGGATCTTGAATTGCTGCCATGAATGCTTGGTCTAGACCTACTCCAACATGAATAAACAATCAAACATTAGTCAATAAACAAGTCTATAACAAACAATCCCCATGGAATTCATTCAAACACAATCAACAAGAAAACAAGAGAGAATATCAAATGAAAGCTAATGAAATCTTATTCAAAAATTCTCAAACCAACATCCCATGGGGGAATTGGTGCTTCTTTGATGTGGAAAGAATCCCTTTCCCAATTCCTTGACAAACTTGATGATGATTGTGTGCTCCTTGATTCAAAATGTTGATAACCTTGCTTTAAGATTGATGAAATCTGTGAAAACTTGGATGAAAATGTGGATGAACTTGCTCAAATATGTAGATAGTAACCTTGCATGAAGTTGTGGATCCCAAATCAATAGAGAAGTCCTCTATTTATGGGAAAGAAGGATGGAGAAATGAGAAATAGGAAGAATGTGGGATTAAACTTGAACCGATGTCATTGCGCCACTTGTCAACATGCTAATAAAGGGAGGTGGAGCACATTTTGAACAATGTGCATGTTAAATGCATGTAGGTGGAATTTGAAATTCAAAAGATGGCTTGTGGAGGAAAGTTGGCTCAAGGAGAGGACATGTAAGAGCCTTAAATGCCAATTTAGAGGACAAAAGTCCTTTGGGAGGGAGATTTCAAATTGGTGGAATATTCCAAGAATATGCCACATTTGAATGAAAATAGAGGAACTAATAAATCAAATAAATTGATTTACATGTACAACTTGCAAAAGATAGAGGATTTGAGGATTAGTGTTAGGAGTTAATTAGGATTTAATTAACTTAGATGAAATTAGTTGACTTGACATTTGATTTATTTAAATCAAATGAGAGGATAGTTAGGAGATTAGTGATTTAATTAAATAAATTTGATTGATTCAATTAAATGAAGAACATTAGATTTAATCAAATAAAGTTGATTTATTCAATTAAAAGAGATGAATTTAGGATTTAATTAATCAAAAGAGGAACATTAGGATTTAATTAAATAAAATGATTTATTTAATTAAAAGAAGAATCTTGATGAATTAATTAAATAAGGATTATTCATTTAATTGGTTAGTAAAGAAGTGATCAAGGAAGAATCGAAGTTAGTGAATCAGAATTGAGTGCATGATATTAATCAGGATAATTTGAACGCCTACATTTTTCCCCTCTTTGAAGCAATGTACCTGCTACGTTGGTTCAAAGAATAACCTTTCCGAGATAAAAATTCAAAAAAATTCCAAATTTGTTTGGATGCCCCACTATTGCCCTAGTGAGAAGAATTATGCTAGTATACTGCCCCCTCAAGAGATCAGACGAAAATTTGGATTTTTGGGTGATTTCTCGAAAAAAGATGACAATCTACCTGATGGGTCCAGAAAGGCTCCAGGATGCTGAAAATATGCCAAAATGAGAAAAAAAGACACGAAATGAGCTTCGGTTGCAAAATAATGGTGTTGAGGGTGAAGAACCCTAGTTTGACAACTAAATTGGGGCAAAAAACCCTAATTTTCATGCTTAAATAGCCTTGGAGGGGTCACTTTCTATTCATTTTTGCATTCACACTTTGAGATTTCTAGCCTTTTGAGCTTTGACCCTCCTGCAAAATGGTGTAAAGAGTGCTTCCCCAACACATTTCCAAGTGATTCCGGGTGTACTAGAGACCTCCAGGTGCAGGACCAGCGGTATGTGACCCTAACCTGACTTTGAGTTTTGATTTTTAAGTGCATTTATTATGTTTTGAAAAGTCAAAGTCCCCAGCGTCACCATATAGCGACACTCAAAGTGCAAAATCGGCGATGCTAGGGCTCAAATAGCATTGCTTATGTGAATTGTGATGCCGCGTCGCAATTTGGATTTAGGGCTCCAAACTCCAAATGGCGACACCATTGTGAATGGCGACGCCACGATCTAGTTTAAGATTAGGGTTTCTAGGTCAAAGGAGCCTGCTACTGTAAATGGCGACGCCGCAATTTGGTTTGCATTTTCAAAGGGTCTAGCATCACTGTTTGGAGTTTTCAAATGGTGACACCTTTGCAAATAGTGACACATTCGTTGTTCTTCTATTGAAAACTCCAAACGGGGTCAAATTTCTTGACGAATTTTGACGTTGTGGCTTTATGAGTGTAAGAGATTAGAGAGCCTATGCTTTCACACAAGCATCGACCCTCAGTTCTAAGTAGATTGAGCAATTTGCACGGGTTACGACATGAGCACTTGGGGGGAATAGGCTCTAGTACGTCGCTTATGCACCCGTTGTCCGAACCCACTTAGCGATGATGACTACGTTGGCTGAGAGGTGGCATAGCAAGACCTCATCCTTTCACCTTCCTACCAGCGAGGCGATTGTTACATTGGAAGTTTGGTGCATTTTGCGGTTGCCGATTCACGATGACCAAGTTATCTATGACATAGATGCCGATGGTGATGCATGCTTTCAGATTATGGAGGTTGAGGAGCTTACACTTTCTGAGGGCCAGATCGATTTAGAGTATAACGAAGGTCATGTGCTGACCTTTCGGCTGATTGTTGCAGCCATTATATGTGGGCTAGTGGCTCCAGATCGACAGGGCAGATACTTCAGCCTCGGATGGGGCTTGGCCTGGGAGAGGATTCTTTTCTAGAGGAATCAGTTTTCTTGGGACTAGTGATGCTAGCCTCATTATACCATGATTTGCATGAGTTTGCATACTACGACAGCTGAGTGATTGGTATTGGTGTTACATTATTGCACATCTAGGCCTGGGAGCATATTCTCGTGCTCCAAACGATGGTCATTGTGGTTGATGTAGAGCCCAATGATCCAACAATTTGGAGATACAGGGGTGGCATTACTTTGAGGCACACAGGACGACTAGGTCAACCCCACTAGTGTAGAGTTATAGATGAGATGATAGTATTCACAAGAGGCCATGATTATAGGTGCCCACCTGGTATGATGATGTACAATAGTTGTTCTATGCCCGACAAGATCAATTGATGCAGGGGCGTGGGTACATGATGATAGAGCACTACTTGCTAGACAAGGTAGCCCGACAGTTTGGCGATGTTCAGGATCAACCAGATGATAAGTATGTGGCGATCTTCTCCCAGACATCTAAAGAGACCACATGGGGATAGACAATTCCAATGTTCGACACAGTTGAAAAATTTCATTAGTTGGTGGCTAGGCCATGGGCCTATGATCAAGGGAAGGTAGATCTAGGCACTACACGTGCATACGATGATTGGTTTAGACCCCCACTACGGTTGATAGTTCCAAGGGTAGTGATTCCACGGAGTAGACCCTGAGGCAAGATGGCTAGGAGAGGAAATGCAAGATAGGTTCTTATAGCACCTAGAAGAGGTGGGCCACCTCCACAACAGCCAGAGTAGCAACTAGATTGGAGGGATTAGAGGGATCAACAGAGGGACGACCAGCCACCCCAGCCACCATAGCCAGACCCATGGGATGCCCAGCTACAACAGTTACAGGGGCTGGTTTAGGGGTTGCAGGCACAACTACAGATGATCACAATAGAGAGGGACCAGGCTATATAGGAGGTCTAGGTCCTCACCATAGAGAGAGATCATGAGTGCCAACAAAAATGCAGCTAGCCTAGGAGGTCAGTCAGAGGCAATAGTTGGAGAGCATGGATGCTTCATCCTAGGGGAGGATAGTACCTACACGGATGTACCGTGATGCCATCAGAGAGGCAAAATATTAAAAATTCCACTATTGGCAGGCTATACCTTCTACTGCTAGATTATTCTTAGCAGATAGGGTTGAGACAGGCAGAGGACCAGCCAGAGAGGCATCCAGGTGAGGGGAGCAACCATCAGGGCTAGCTACTGCACAGTCTTTTTGATCGACATTTGATTCTTTTTGAGACTCACAAGCTTCATTTTTGATAGCCCTGTGGGCATTGTACACTGATTGATATACATACACATGATTCATATTTGTACCATGACAGTGATGATTTTTTGATCTATATATGATATGATCAATTTATGATGTGATGTGTCTACTTTATTTATGCTTTATGGATGGATGCAATTTAATATTCTACATGCAATGTGATTTTATATGATATGATGTGATGTATGATTATGCAGATGTTCATGGATGTATTTCCTTTCTGTATTACTTCTATGCACTTTTATGATGATGATGTGTGGAGTATGGATGCAAATGATTATGATATGCAAATGATTTTAATATGCTTAGAATAATAGATCTATATTAATGCAAGATGGATGATGTGATAAGTTATGATGATGAGATGCAATGATATGTTATAATATGCTCTTTTTATTTTTTAGTATCTTTTCATGTATGATATGATGATGCATATATAGATGATGCCTATATGATTATGCAATGGATGCAAATGTATGATTTATGAGATGCTTAGAATAACCAATCTATATTATGTAATGATGAAAATGCAATGTATGTGAGATGATCAGTGTTTCCTATCATATATGATATGAATGATATGCAACATTCTGATGGTTTGTGGATGTAGGATGGATGCATTGGTGATGTTTTTATTAATTGTCATGGTACCATGTTAGCGCGGAGAGAAGAAAGAAGAAATTAGATGATGACAAGGGGATCAAACAAGTCCATGATATGTGAGACTTTATTAGAAATAATGATAAGAGATTGATGATGATGTATTGATTATCAAGATTTGGGATTTTAAAAGGGCTTACTTACCTTATGTTTGATAGCACACATAGACACGATGCATCAAGGTATAAAGAACCAGGATGGTGTTGTACCTAGTGCGATGAACTTTGACTCAAAAATCAAATAGGAGTATCCTTGTTCACACCTGGCATACAAAACCCTATTTAGAATGTAGTTCAAATATTTCAAACATCTCAGACCAAAACATAGAAAAGAAAGCATTCCTATGTGGTCAACAAGACACCTAAAACACCCTCCCTACAAACCAAACAAAGCATGCATGACCAAGGTTATATTACAAGAATATCCAACAAGCGCAGCAAAAAAAAGATAATGATCATTGCCCCATTCCTTTCTCTCTAAATCCCTTTGTTTGGACATCATGAAGAGATCATTGAAATGGGCGCAATAAGATAAATCAACAAGATAAGGACCAAGTAAACAAACAAGCTAATGTTTTTCATACCTCTAGCCAAGACTAAACTACAGTGATGCCTGATGTTGATTTCTATTGTAGGAAGGATGCATCATAGGACATGATGTTATTCGATGATTTGTGATTGACTGAATGATTAGGTTATTAATACTAAGAGTTCAACTTGTTTACCTACTGACCTAGACTTGAGACTTTGATGTTTAAGTTTACACCTTTAGTTTGCGATACTTGTTTTTGATTGTTTTGCCAAAGTTTGAAGATGACGATTGCTTATTATGAGCGGATGTTTATTGTGGGTAAATATGAAACGAGATGGATGGATTTTTTCAAATATTTGGATGTTTTTGAAAATGTTTTAAGGCTGTTTTGGTATTTTCAAGATGCTTTGCAAATGTTTTGATTTTCAAAATTTCCAATGTTTTTGTGTTTTCTGAGATTTTGACCATGAACCTAACCTAAAGACCTATCCTAGGGGCCTCGAGGGATGATAACAAATTAGCCTTTCCTATGTTATACACACAAAGACCACGTAGTTTGACTAACATAGAATCATTTATTGATGAGATATGGACAAATGGATTGCCAGTTTATTATGACCTAAGTGTCTCGAGGGCACATCGATGATGGCCTTGCCTACGTTATGAGCTCAAAGACCTGTAGTTCAACAAGACAACTCTATTTTTGAATTTTTTTGACTTTTTGACCTATTTTGGATTTTAATATGTTTTAGATGTTTTTGGATTTTTGGATTTTCTAATTTTATGAATGTTTTTGGATTTTTTGATTTTAAGGAAGACTTCAAGAATATACACGAATCCGATCCAATGTAGGTATAAGAACATGCCCCCAATGTGATGCAATAGACTACTCCAATATAGGCAAGACAAACTGACCTTGGGAATGGGCCGAGTAGTACTAGAAGGGATCATGATACGAACATAGGATCAAGCTATGATGTAGACGCGGATGGGTGATAGATGGAGATATGGAAGTGTGATGGATGGATGATGCAAAACAAACCATAGAGATCATGGTGGAAGGAAAGTGCTTATTTACACGAGGTGCCTGTTTGCTAGGTTTTCACCAAGGTACTTTCCCAAAGCACCACCGAAGTGGTTTTCAGTAGAGG